>JAVXUP010002754.1:0-109733 GCA_033070095.1 Escallonia herrerae
TAGTTAACCACTCTGTGCTCTATGCCATGGACTGCTAAAATCTGAAAAAATTCATCCAGTACCTGACTGAGTTGAGTGTTTCCAAATGATTCGAAGTCAAGCTAGAAGCAGAAAAACCCTGATAAATGTAACCAAAAGAGGTGAAAAACCTTCCCAAAACTTTACACCAAAACACTCCTTGTGTTAATTGGTTATATTTTTTTATGCACCTGTACTCTAAAGGAAATGGGATATATAAGATCGAAGTATCACCTCAACATCCATGGAATCACGGAACTTTTGCTTTCCCACCATATGCAAAAACAGTTGGTGATTCAGATGAGTACCAAGCGAAGCTTGATGAAAATATGAGGCCCACTGGCTTGCAGAAGGTACTTCGCAAGAAGACAGAGAAAAAGAATCCACTGACGTAGAAAGTACGTACAGAACAGCAAGCAACCTGGAAACCTGTTGCATTGCAGGAAGTCTAACATTTAAATCGTTAAACATATAGGAGTTAGCTGCAATCAAGCTTTAAGTTATCAGAAGTACAAGATGTGCATGAGGATAGGAGAATTTTATTTTCGGAAGCATAAATACAAAAGGCAGGACCAATATACGAGCCTCCTGCCACTTTGGGATCAGAGGATGGTTAGATATACACAGCCTTGCCCCAGCATTTACAGAGAGATTATCACTGCTTATCAAACACAGCTTAAATAACAGATCCCAATACCAGTGCAGCTCACAGTGATAACGAATCCAAACAATAGACACGGTTAATTGTTAGGTCCACTTGGGTCTAGATTGAACACAAAGAATGTTCACATACACGCCATTTACAATGCACAACGTCCAGACGTCATATTGCACTTAATTCACCCGAGCATATAGTTCGAAGGATAGCACCTCTAGAAGTGATTTATGCATTTTTAATATACTTCCCAAACTTCATTCACTAAAGTAAAAACCTAAAACACGTATTCCACCCCTTCAAACTGACTGCATACCACCTCCACGAGTATCAAAACCTTTGAAACCACAACATATCTCTACATTTATCATACAGGCGTGTTCCATAAGATACATTTTTAACATTCATACCCCACTGAATCCCAGACTCTCAACACCCTAGGCTTTAATCACAAATCCAGCAACCCACTAGTGCATCCTCAAAGATTGTCATGTAATATAAACGCATATAAATACTAACACCGAAAAAAAAAAAAAAAAAAAGAAGAAGGGAGCCCCTGGCACATCAAAAAGCCACACTTGATAAGTGGCACTTGATCTTTACTTTCTTTAAAACTGACTACTATTGACACTCTGATGTTGGACAGCTCAGACAACTCTCCCAAAAATCTTAAGCTGTTGAGAAAGGTGAAACTGTTCCTTTTCAAGGCCAGGATTCGTATCTCGTTTGAGCTCTGGGCCCTACTGTCACAAGTCCACTTCCCACCTCACCGGTCAACCCAGGTCCTACCTAGTAGGACCTCCAACCTGTGGGGCTTACTCTCCCTTCATAGCCCTCCCACTTTACAGGGCTGATCCCCACCAGTGGGATTAATACCCCTGAAACTCTACTTTAGAATTCTCCCGTGTGCATTGAGAAGACACATGGTAAATGGCAGAAAAATGAAGGGTCTCTGCACAAAGTTAACAGCTTGGATTGTTCAAATGCCATCAAGGAAGTAACAGTAACACCTTACTAGATATCCGTTTGATCTTTTGTTGAAAGCTAAGTTGAATTAACATTTGACATTTTAGCAGGTTTTTATGATATTCTCACATGAGAAAATGAAATGATAAACTATCCTTGCTCCTTCACCTTAAAATAGTGATGATGGAGAAACAACAACAGTAGACATGAAGAAAGAAGCTTAACCTTTTGAAAAAGTGAAGGAATCTCACGGCAGCGTATAAAGGCTAGCATCAACCAAGACACAATTACTTTTATCTCGATGCGTGATAATTCACAACAATCAACCCTGGTAATTATAAAGCAAAAGGAGGAAGTAAACATCTGATTAGTCAAGCTAAACTGTGCTTGTGGGAGGGGGTGGGACGGGGGGAAGGGGGGCAGACTTAAAAAAAGATTCATGCAAGTTCATATCCAAGGCTACGCAGTATCAAACGTCTAGACGTAGCTAGTGCACTGACCAAAACTTTTGGTTAAATGGTGCCAATGGTAAAATACCTTATCATGCCTCTACTTAAATGATGTAGTGTGCCACTAAGAGAAACTGAAATGTTGTACAGCTCATAAGAAAGCAAACGATTGTCAAAAATTAATACAAAGCACAAAGACTTGCTTCTAAGAGCAAAAGTTTGTTAGCCTAACTAAGCCAAAGATCACAAGGGCAGAGAAATGAATACAGTTCACACTTCTAGTAGTAAAATTCATGTTCATTTTGGCTGCCTCATAACTTTCAACTCACTCATATCACATTACCTGAATCAAATAATGATCCAAAGGGTCAACCCAGTACAAAGTCAAGAGCAATGTCATCTAACACCATACTTTGTTGGAGTGACGTGTGAGCTAAGAGTTCCCCATCAGAAAGGACTGCTATACATTTCCCATCATCTAATAGCTTAAGCTTTTGAATGAAGTTGGGTTCTACCGAAGTATAAGCAGGCTTCCATTGTGAAGCGGCTCACCATTTGTATTAAGACGTATATAACATTATTCCGAGAGTCCTTTGACATTTAACCCCACCTTTGCGTGATATTGTCTAATGAGTTAGACTATCTTTTACTCATATAAGTAATCAAAATGTATTTTTCTACCCACATAAGTAATAAAAAATGTAATGTCTATGTTTCACATTTCAAACCTATGCCTTTTAGGTCACAATGGAGAAACATTGCTGTTGCGTAATAGGACCACCCTCATGGAAAAATAATTGGCGAAAGGAATGGCCATGGGAACCGATCCTCGGTTTTTACCTGATGAGTGTACCATGACGAGTCAAACAAGTGTCAACAATGATCAAAAGGTGACTGAAAAGTCAACTTGAGTTTTTGGACAGAGGGAGTAGTTAACATCACCACACATAAATTGCACGTGGTAAGGAATTCAATCCAATGCCCATGTGTATGAGCAAAATGTACAATTGGATGCATGCAAATCTAACGTGATATACGGTTTGAGAATACCTGGTACCCTTGCAAGGGTAGCTTTGTAAAGCAAACCAACAAATGTTGTAAAGTACTGCTGCATGTTCAACAGCGACATCTCCGCAGATTTCTTTCCCAATTAGATCAAGCAGCATAGTGACTGGAACAGACGACTTTGTTTGAGGAAATGGATTTCTGCCGATCAATACGAGTATGCATTCCAATAATATTTCATGTGCTTTATGAATTTCACCAAGAACCCCAAAGCATTTTCCTGCCCAAACACAAAAAAGTGGGGAAAGCAAGGGGGATATGTGAAATTCTTTAAACTAAATGGCTTCCTTAGAAAGAACCCAAGCCTAACAGTAATCACATAACTGAATTAAATTTGAAAAATGTAGCAGAGGTATAAAGTTTTACACACAAGTCTTTATAACAACCCCAAGATAATGTAGCACTTCATCTTATATCTGCAGGAATCTAAAAGAAGAGTGTGGCTGTTGGAAAATTGAAGTGGCAACAGCACAAAGATTTACTTATTTGGCTATTTGCCTATTTGCCTATTTCTCTACTAGCAGTTGCACAATACAGGAAATAGCAATAGTCAGACTGCAACCATTTGTCAAAAATGTAAGTCCTTTCACTTTATATACAATGAAAGAGGGTAATTTTGACTTCAAGAAAGAGTTCATAGTGCCAGAAGCATATATTTGTATAAAGCAGACACACAACATAATTGAGATATGGTATTCGAAGTATCGGAAAGCTCAATATATTTGCTCAACATATAAAGAAAGTCATAATTACAGCAGGAAAACTTTAACGGAATAACTTTTGTATGGAGAGGGAGAATATGAGCCGCTTCTAGACGAAAGTTCTGAAAGGTCGGTCAACAGGCAAAGGAAAAGTATTATCTGGTTCTGGTATATATGTCTTCTTTCCTTAAATTCAAATTATTACCAAAAGTACATGCACGTCAACAGACTAGGGCATCTGTGAGCATGCATTTACAATTACGGGGCCAAAAAGATATGAAGTTTTACCTATGCTGATTAGTAGTCTAAGCAAAAGCCGCCTGCGAATGAACTCCCATTTCATGTGTATATAGTAGTTTAACGAACCAGATGTCATAACTTCAAGAGGAAGACAATGCCAACACTTAATATTACTGCTAACACAGGAGATTTTGCCATCAAAGTCAGTGGCAGCACATTCAGTTTCTGAGTGCGCCCTTCTCTGATGAAGTGCAGCAGGTAAAGTAGAAGCATGCTTCTTTTTCCCAATCTGAACCTCATCCCGGATTTCTTCATTTTTCTGAGATGAACGATACTTAGACCGAGTCATCCTGGAATTATAATTGCCCATGACATGTTGCCCCTGTAGCAAAGGCTCTGGTTCTTTCTTAGACTTTCTAGACCTTCTGGGTTGAATTTTTGTTTCTGGCCCGTTACTTTTGGAAGGGAACTCCCCATTGTGGGATGAAGAACTACCAGTGCCATGCTTAACCTCCCTTACTAGAGTATCACCAAACATTGTGATTTTATCACTTTCTATACCAGGATTACTAGCAGAAATTCCCCATTCAGAAAGATTGAGCTTAGTTAAAGCTGATCTGAATATATTTTCAGCACAAGATAATCCCTCGGTAGAAGTGTTTTCCGCGTTAATAAATCGGCTTCTGGATAAATCTCCAAGTTGCTGGTCAATGGACACTTCCAGGATCACTCTGCAATTCAAGCAAGAAATCAGGCTGCAGCTCTCAGTGAGTACTTGCTTGGCACTTCGTAGTTCCTTTTCAGCCATATCCCAAAGTCGTTGCTTACGATATAACTTTCCTGAAGAGAAATAAAAGCAGAAAGCAAGTTGGCAGTTTATTGCACTCTTCTTAGGCATAAAGAGTGTGTATGATGCATCGAAATAACAAGGTCCAAGAAGGGGCAGGATTCTCCTTACCTAAAACAGAAGAAAAAGCAACTTTGAAAACTGGCAAGCCCTGAAAACAGGAGATGTTTTCCCCCCACAGTAGAAGAGCTTCAGCCTCGGATCCATTTCCAAGAATCTCATGAATGACCCCTACCTGTATTAGACAAGTCAACATATACCAATTACAGCGTCAAGCAGCCAACCAGATCCAAATGGAAATAAGAGAGAACTTGAACCTGTAGAGTGCTTTCAAGATAACACTGGAGGACATTCCATGGCGTTAGAAAACGACCTTGAAAATCACATGTTGTACTGTCAGACAACCAAGATGCTGTAGCAGCCGTTGGATATGCTTGGAAAGTCTTAAGACTGTAAGAACTCTTCTGAATGATTACCCCATTTTCATCACAAACTTCATCCAGCTGCTGTACCGAGTACATAAATTTATCTTGAAAAAGTTTACTGCGTAATCTCTGAGCTTCTTTTGCATATGAAAGAGCCTAATCAAGTTGACATCACCCATTAGAGAAGATATTGTTACCGGGCCAGCAAGGAGTATATCTGCAGCAAAGCAGTGAAAAAGTATTCATGCAGCAGAATCCCTAAGAGCATGAATTGAAGTATTGAAACCACAGTCGGATAACTATGTAGCATTGATACAGAGTTTTCCCGCTACCAGCTGCAATAGAATACTTGAAAAGAAGATAATTACATTAAGCTCCCATCCCAGAGCCTTTATTCAAGATTCCATGTTCTTACATTCCTCTCTTTTAGGGTCAAAAAGCAACGCAAGGAGAGGGAGAGAAGTCTAAACTGAGCCCATTATTCAACTAAAACTTTTTGAACTGAAAACATGGAAGGAAAATCATTACTAAATAAACACTAAGACAACAATAAAACAGTACAAACACCATAACAGATGAGCTAGAAAAAGCTGGAAGTGAGTGAAAGCGGAGTTATTAATGAGACTTATGGCCTCACCCTCAGGCCAGGATCAACACAACTTACTACTTGCAAAACTCTTTTATGCGTCTCACTCCAAGCAATAGATATTGGTTCACTCAGAATCCAAACTTTTATTCTAGCGAAGATATTAAATAGAAAGCATTGAGTTTGTGGAGAAAAAGAATTATTATTACTACTCCATCTACTGCCTCACTGACTTAATCTAGATACACACGCAGAGATATATACATATATGAATGTGTGTGTGTGTGTGTGTATATATATAGAGAGAGAGAGAGAGAAAGAAAGAGAGAGAGAGAAACTCTTCCTTAGGTCCATAATCCGGCCCTTACGTTCTCTTTGTTCCAAAACTACGTCCCATTTGTTGGGTGAGTAAATTTCCTAATTGCATAAAGCTTCAAAAACTTGCCTCAATTAGTCTTCCATTGGAGATCAATCTCTCGCACAAGTCATAGAATAGATGTGCAGCAAGAAAATCTGAACTGCTGGTTTGAGGAACCTATATAAGTGGAAAAAGAGTATAAAACGAAATTAATAGGTGCAAGAGTGTGCTTAAACCTCCTAAGTTAGCATACTTCTGATAGGCCAGCAGCCGCTACAAGGGTCTTACACTGGAAATGAGATCTGAAGCAGCCTGCTTAACTTCATTAACTGTTATTTCTGATAGAAAAGAACTTCCGTGATGATGAGAACCCTGGGAGAAGACACTAAACATAAACGAGAAACTCTGTTCGAACCCCACTTGTAGCGGTTTTGAACCCATCATACAACTTTTCCAGAACTCCATAGACTTAGAAAGTTCACCACAATGCTGTGACAAGATTTGGATGAAACTTTCATCTACAGGTGAACCACAAAGAGCATGACTAAGTCTTCTGTACTCCCACAAAATGGCCAAGCACTTCTCCAAAGTAATATTCTTCCTTTTAAATAATCTGACTATCATCTCATATATGTCAGGGTGAAATTTCAAGTAGCCCTGAATACAAAAGAAGCATAAAGGGGAATGAGGCAACAAAGAATCATTGATGTTAGAAAATTCATGTCCATCTCCTCTAAGCAAATAAACAGTCAGAATAAGATTCAAAAACTAACCTTTACTGATAACAAATCAACAATATCATACAACACAATTAATGCACTTTCAGACACATCGTTTGGATTAGCTGCATGAGAATGATCTTGATTCAACCACATCAGTGCAGCTTCAACATCATGGAAAACTTGCTGTTGGAAACAGAAAGCAAGACAACGTGAACCAAAAGAAATTCTTCAGAGATAGTAAAAGATATGGAGCCTGTCGGTATGTACTGGAAAATCTGGAGACTAGCCTTTTATGCAATAACACCTTTGAGTTCGGATCAGCCTCGTGAGTACACAGCGCACGTAAGCAATACGCTTCAGCCAATTGATAACGAACTTGGGTAGTGACATCGAAAGGGTTGCCATACATGTCATTCTGAGAAAGTAAGTATATCATGTCAATAACACATCCAATGCCAGAAGAATCGAGATTGATTAAGTAATAAGACATAAATATTAAGCATGACCTAAGCTACAGATAACTCACCACTGTAGAGATGGCTGCTGATAAACAATCAATACAGTCAATTAGACCCTCATTTCCACAGGCTCTTGATTCCCTGCCTTTCGAGATAAGGATTTTAATTTTCTGTAGAGAGAAATCCTTTGTAACATAGACCTCTTTTAGAAGGATGCTGGTTATATGCACTTGCATTCTCCGGGATAATTTTGGGTTAAAAGAATTCATTTCTCTATATGCCAGAACCTCCTAACAAAGTTTAAGCAAGAAATACACCAAGAAACCAATTAGTAATATGTATAACAATAAAAGCCATTTAGTAATAAGAAATTACTAACCAAATGTGAAGTACACGGGTATAGAAAAGTATGCAAGCATCAATGTGACTCAAAGGGAGGGGGCGGGGGCAAACCTGCTCTAAAAATATGCCAAGGGCCCTTTTTGACACTTTTGCAGAGGATGACAGGAGAGAGTGTAAGTTTTTCGGACTTTGATCCACATTGACATCCTTAAGAAGTTTAAACTGTATCTGGAAAACAAGTAATGAGCAGACACAGAGATGTTCCAAAATGCAGTCAAAATAAGCGTAGGTTTACATATTACCTTCACCCACTGTTTCACCAAAGCTCTAGGACTTGCCAGACTCTTGAAAAACTTTTCAGCAACAGACCAGCTTTCAAGACTATCTACAATAATCTTATCTACTTTATAACTGCCACATTGGAAAAGTACATCCAAAAGAAATGCACTTTTTGTACAGGCCTCGGCGACAGTACTCAATATGGAATCTTCTTTCCAATTATCATTGCAGTCATTTGATTTGTCAATTAAAATCTTGCAAAGATGTAACACACAAGTCCATGACGCTCTACAACTTAATTTCAATGCCTTCGAAGCCTGCAAAGGAAAGGTAAAATCTCAGTGGAAGCCCGATGCCATGATGCAAGACCAAAAACATGAGACAGCTAAACAATTGCATCTGCTATATCTATTAACTAAGGATTTCTTTTTTCATAGGTTATCACTTAGCATTTTAAACCTTATATAAAATCGACTGTCATAATAAAAGAACGAAAGGAACGAAGACTATCACCAAAAGAATAAAAATAGAATTACATAAGGAAAATGTTCACTTTTGCAATACTTGAACACAATCAACATTTCCTACAAACACGTTGCAATCATCTTTTGGCTTCAGCACCAGCAGCAGATGGCAAAAACTGTTGACCAGGAACGGACTAAGCTAAAGAAATATCGCACACATGAGAATAGAAAAGGATCATGTGCTTCTCTTTTTCTACAAATCTTCTAACCCATTGTTTAAGTTCCTTCCGGGCGTACTATAGTCATTCATTATGTGAATAACATGTGACTTAAAAAGACATCAAAACTAGTAAAATCATGAATTGCATCGTGGCATACGTATTGGCAACCTACCTAGTTGCAACGGACACAATAACTCATCCAAGATACCACATATAACGAGTACATCTCTTCTAGCTTCCATTTTTGTCTGAGCAATCAAAAACTCTTCTGAAGCCTAAACTATTTATCATATACCACTCCCTCCAAGAGGTTTGGCAATGGCTAACCATACTTATGTGATGAAAGTTATTTTGGAGCAATTTCCTCCACGTGAATGCATTGCTCACCTACATATACATGATACCTGTAAACCAGATCTGGGTATGTGTCTTTACCATTACTGAAGATCTAGACCTCATCATTATGTAACTGACCTATGTCGATTTGCTTGTTCATCTTCTCTTATTGCCATCTCTTTTCACATTTATGTTTTATCCTACTCAAATAGAAAGTAGCTCATATTGTACCTTGTCAGGAGGTTAGACTCACAAGAAAGCAAGTGCCGTTATATAAACAATCTTTTAAGTTCTTAACCATAGCAGCAGCAAACCATATCTAAATTACGTAGAACTACAGGCTTTCCTCCAAAAGTTCTTATAAGAAAGTGGTGAAAGCACCAATAAAGAAAAGTGGAAAAAGAAGGAAAGCAACAACTTTCTTACTTGGTGTTATGCAACAAAGTCTGAACACGCCAAGCAAAGAGCAATATTACATTTCAAGACTACATGGCATGTTAATAACAAATATATGCAAGTCAATGCACAACCATAACACCAACTGCAGCGTACCTCTTTTACTTTACTATTTCCGTACAAAGCAACACCAATATTATGCAGAGTGGCAAAAAGAAATTTCAGCAATTGAGCTTGAATCCAATCAGCTGAAATAACATGCTTAATGAAATTAGCAATCTCCTGCAAGAGAAATGATAAACCTATTAGCTAAACCAAATGTATTTAACTAAAGAGGAAGCACGATGATATCAAACAGCAAAAACTAGTTATGCCAACCTTGATGTTTCGATTGGTCCTGAATGAAAGCGTGAAAGCAGCTACAGCTACAGCAAGTAGGACTCTGGTATCATCATCAAATGCATCTTTCTCCCTTTCAAATGCACAGCGTTTACACAGTCATAACATTACTTAAGTACCATAAATAAAAAAATTTGCCAAGCACACAAACCTGTAAATGAAAAAGAAAGTAGTTTCCTTTAAAACTTTTGCAGGCATTAGACAACTTCAGAATAGCCAGACATTGATTGCTTAATGAAGTGAAAAAGATGAAGAATGAAAACCGCTACAGCGTCTTTCTTAGTCATTGGATCAAGATTGTGGGTGGACAGAAAAAATGGTTGCTGTTATCTTCTTGCAGCATCTTTGATAACAAAGTAGATGCACAATAAAGAAAAGGTTTCATAACCAAGCACGTTATAACAAAATTTAAATGAATTTGTGGAAAAACAGGAAAAAAGGAGCATATTATGGCTCGTTCCATTTGCCTACCTGTGACAGTAAAGATAAAGATCACAGAATTGATGGCACATATCTTGAATAGTAGACAGCTTGGTAGAAAAGGAGACACCTTCATTTCCAGCAATTACAACCTTCCTTTCAGAGTTCACAAGCTCAGCGAGCGGCTGACACACAAATTTCAGGGCACTACAGTATAGCAGCATAACGGACTTCTCTTTCTCTGTGCATACGGGAGACTCATAATTGAATTCCGTGGGCAAACGTATAGGATGTAGAGAGTCCTTATATTCAGCACTTGAGGGTAAGCTGTTCTTTTTGGCACTAATATCATGGTAACTTTTGAATAAACTAAGTGAAGTACCTAGACTTTGAAATCTGTCTTCGTTATCAAGCAAAAGTCTAATCACAGATGATCTCTCTGCACTTCTCATGGTAGTAGAGCCAGTGGACATTACTTGACTAATGAAATCGCTGATAAACAACCCGGTAGAGTAAAGCTTGATAATCAGATCAATTGGTAAGTTAGAAACCTGCAAAACACTTAAAAGTATGATTACCATGCACGGGAGTATCTTCAACCACCACATAAAAAAAATTATAAAAAAAAAACCAAACGGCTGTTTAACGCAAATAGATTACCTGACAAAGGTCACCAGATAGTTTGCTTAAATATGTTGCGACAGCAGCAGAACAATTTGTGGTTGCACTTCGACATTTACTAGCACAGTAACCAACAAATTCTAAAAGTTCTATTACGCTTTCCTCCTTTTCAGCCTGGCAAGAACAAGTTAACATTATTTGCATTGTTCAAAAGAAAAAGCAAACTTACCAGCAATCAAAGAGCGAAATCTAAAATTATTACTACATTAAGGTTTACACAGCTATCAGGCAGGTAATTATCCTGCTCCAATCTAGGCCAAAGCTGGCTTTAGTCAGCCAAGTTGAGTTGGACCCCAGTGCTGAAGAGACAAAACTACATGAGATCTTTAGTCATATCAGCCCAATTATGCCCACACTCGTAGCCATCCAAATTCCCATATTTTAGTAATCCATACCTCATGTTAACCTTGTGCTCACCTTTTGTCCAATGAGAAGACGTTATAGTCCCCAAAAACAGCTAAATGATGAAGTGCAATCTTGTGCTGACCTAATGACTTCATAAAGCCTGTTTTTGTCTTTTAAGTTTGTACTGCCCTAAAAAGTAAAATCCATTACAAAGACCTCAAAACCTGAGAAAAAAGAAAACTTAGCACAACTCTAAAGAATAGTGGACCTGGTCATCTATACATTCAGTTCCATGTCCTCCAAAGGACGCTAGAATTCATTGTCAATCACACTTCAGATACTAATATAAGACGCAGCATGCTGATTTGATCCTGTAACCAGGAATTGCCATGTCGCAGACTTGAGAAAGATTGATCTCCCTGCTGAGGGGTTTTTGGCTTTTTGCTTTACAACCCCATAGATGATTTGGATCTTTCTAACAATGAACCTAAAAGTATCGCGATTGACATGATAATGAATTAAGGGAACACCGAAATACTTGCCTAAATCATTTGTCAGGACCTCGTAACCTGCTATCAGATCAAGATTCTTAAACAAGTAGAACCGCCGCTAATACAAATGTTTCTAGACATGCCAAGAAAATGGCAACAAAATCCTTATTCACTCCTTGCAAGTGTACTTCATCAGCATCGCCGTCATCCAAGCCATTCTCCCAAACTACTTGGGTCGGCTATGTGAATCCTCTTCTTCCGTTCTCCCCAATCACGGGAAACGCACTTTGGTAAATTTCTAGCAATCAACTCTTTTCTTACATATCCCCGAGTTCTCCTCGCTCTATCCCTACCTAGTCTTACCCTAACCCCATCAACTAGGCACAAGTTACTTCTTCTTACAGGCACATCTAAAAGCCCACGTTGGATGTGACTAAACCATCTCAAGCGATGCTCCCTTCTCTTTTCCTCAACTGGTGCCACCCCCACTTTGTTGCGGATATCCCCTTTTTTATTCCATCCCTTCTTGTGTGGCTGCACACCCACCTAACCATTCACATTTCCTCTAATTTCCTAGTTGCCCAGCATACTCAAACCATATATCACTTTTTGGGCTCGCATCTGCTGTATAAACTTTTCCCTTCAACTTGAAAGAAAAATTCTGATCACACAACACACCAGAAGCAGACCTCCACTTTAGCCAACCTGCTCTTGTCCTTCTGGCCAACCCATGAATCTCTCTCTACTTGTGCATTATTGATTCAAGAGACCTACAGATATTTTTCTCAGGTACTTGTTGATCATCCATATCTACTTCCTCCCTACACCTCCTAGTTTTGCTGAAATTGCATTCCTAGTGCTCCTCTTAATCCTACTTGACCTAAAATCTTTGGGTTCTAAAGTACTTCTCTGTAACTCTAACTTAATGTTTAGTCCTACCCTTGACACGTCAATTAAAACTATGTCATCCACAAATGACCTACACCATGGAATCCCATCTAGAATGTTTTTATTAGCTCATTCACAACCAACATAAAAGATATGGGCTTAAATTACACCCTTGGTGAAGAACTATTGTTATGAAAACTCACTAGTCGTATCCGTCTATTGTTCTCACACTAATAGTCGCTTAAAGAGAAATGTCAACAAGGAAAGAAAATAGGAATTCATAACAGTGAAGCATCTACTTCAATAGCAGGGAATATCTTATTGACAACTGACAAAAATATTACCACCCTGGCTTTTCAAGTACTAAGTGAGCTTTGTGAGCAGATTCATGTACACCAATCGTATGTTGTATTAGAAACCAACATATGTTCCCCCAACGTCTTAAGAGAAACTCTAGACAGACATCTCACACCTCATACTCTGTGTTGGTCTAGCTTGCACTACAAAGTCAACTACGTGTAGTCTAATCGGCTACTACACATAACTGAATGAATTTTACATACTGCACTGTATTATGAAATGGGAATGGAAAAGTAGCATCAGTCTTTCAGAAAAGAATTGGCGTGGTACTAGTTTAACTTGTTATTCACATAGTCGCTGATTAAAGTGCTATGCTCTGAAGTTATGCAAAAATACCTCGCATTCGCAAGCCATGTGATCCAGCAGACACTCTAATATGTCAGTGATGACTGGGGACTGGTTGTCTTGTTGTGAGAATAAGGAACTGCATATCCTGCGCACGAACTGTAACTAAAACCAGTTAGAAAAACCTACATAAACGTACTTTAAGATCCAATTGCACAAATTGTATATAGCTCACCTTGTGCAACTGATCCTTCATAGATGATTTTTCAAACTCAACAAGTGTCAATGCGCAGATGTCGCGGACCAAGCTCCCATTGAAGCATGTCAGCTCCCCAACCAAATATAAAGTGCATTTACTAAGATATGTCACCAGCATTCTGCGCAACTTCTCATATGCCTTCGCATCCAAAACCCTAAAGTGTCCAAAATTGAAAAGCCCCCATATTAGTCCACCTCATGTTAACTACAAACCATAAACCAAGCTTTACAAAATAATTTTCTCTTATTTATTATGAGTGCAAGTACGGGACAAATGGTGAAACTATAAACTACCTTATAATAGAATAAGTTTGTTTGGAAATATGGATGGCAAAAAATACCTGAACCACGGCATTACTTCGTCTACCAGAACAAGCACACGCCGGTAATCGACTTCCTCCTTACTTTCACTCGTTGCAGTGCACTTCACGAGCATCACAACAACCTCCACGACCAAATAGGCAAAACTGCGATCCACATCCCCTTTCCCCAAATCCAAAACAAGCCGTCCCTTCGACTTCCCGCCCTTCAGTCCCAGCGCGTCTCTCTCAATCCCCTTAAACGACTCCAGCACCGAAAGTCCTTCGATTTCGGCCTCCCCGCGCCGCCCCCAGGCCTCGAGACAATGCATTAACCGAACCCTCTGGTTCTGGACCGAGTACGGCTTGCACGAGAGCTGCGAGGAGATCGTGGCGAGGCAGTCAATGCATAGCCTGTAGGTCTCAAATAGCTCTGAGGCGAATTTGGGGTGGATTTTGGGGGATTCGGAGAGGCGTTTGGGGAGGAGGGAGAGGGCGGCGTTCAGTAATTGGAGGAATTGCTTGGCAAGGGATCGGGCCGTGGACTGGCGGTCGGAGTCAAGGGTTTTGGACGGTTTGGGGGGTTTCTTAGGGTTTGGGGAGCGGAGGAGGGCGGAGAAGGGGCGGAGGTAGGCGGAGAAGAGGTGGTGGGTGTTGGTGAGGTCGGTGGACTGGAGTTTGGCGAGGAGGGTGGAGCCGGTGGTGGTGGCGTCCATGGATGTGAAGGGAAGTGAGAGGGGAGTGTTGGGGAAGGTGAAGAGTGTGAGGAAATAGAAAAGTGCAGTGCGCGCGAGTTTTGCCCGCTTTATGTTTTTTCAAAGCGGTGGGTGTAAATAGTCAAAACTCAAAACAAACAAACAAAAAATTCGCTATTCCGTTTTATTGAAATTTCTGTCTTTTCGAGAAAAAATTATAACTGTGTAAATATTTGGGGCCGTCAGAAAATTTATATTGAATTTAAACCGTGTACTCTTTGAGTAGTCAAGCTAAGTTTGAATTGGAGAATGATGTCAGCATTTACATGTATTAAATTTGTTTTAAATATTTGCAAGGAGAAAACATAATTACTCACTTCGTAAAATAGTACTAGAAAGTAATTATCGGGACCACTGACCACATAACAGGGCAATTTTTATTAGGGTTAATTACACTCGGCATTTTGAAGTTTTGGCTAATTACATTTATGTCCTTAAGGTTAGGGTATAATTACAGTTAAGGACAGTAATTTTGATAAATTACACTTATGTCCATTGACCAAACGGAAAATACAAATACATAACGGTTTAAAACACAAAGACTAAATTGCTCTTGATTTAAGAACATAATTTTTCAAATGCCACTCATCTCTTCAAATTAGGGTTCCATTCAGTTTCAAATTAAGGTTCAAAATTTTCAAATTAAGGTTTCAAAACCCTAATTTGATAAATTAGGGGTTTCGAAGCCCTAATTTTTTGAATTAGAGTTTCATTTGTTCAAATTAGTATTTCAAATTTTCTAAATCAGAGTTTCAAAACCCTAATTTGTCACAAATTAGGAATTTCAAAGCGTTAATATTTCATCAAAAAACATAAACAATTAATTAAAAAGACCTCCGCCTCTACAAATAAACATTCAAATTATTTAATAACACATGGAGATCCACGCAAAGTTTCTTCTTTTTCACGAGCTTCCTTTCAGCCTTCCGCCATATTCAAATTTAAATCATAAAAAAAGACATTCATCGAATCTATTAGTCAAAAAGTTGATTTCATAACCAACTTCACTCATGGTTGATAGTTGACTGTTTTAAAATTGGGCCATTAATCTCTAAAAACCACCAAAAGAATAAGTATCATTAGATTGGACAAATGTCGTGAATACGATATTGATGTCAAGGAAAGTGGGTTCGCAGTCGACGTGGAGGTGCTACAAATAATGCAGTCCGAGTCAGATGACAAGTATGTTGATATGAGACATAACAAGGGCGGAGTAAGCGCGGAGACCAGAGGCTTCCTAACCAGAGCCCGAGGGTAGCAGTACTACGAGAGCGATGGCGCAGGGTGAATACACGACGACAGTCACAGTCCGATACTTAGATCCAGAGTTAAGGTCCGGTATGTTTATCTCTATACGATTCTAGAGTGAGAAAGTGAGAAGTTGAGAATGTCCAACTGTCAGAAAATGTCCAAGCATAAAAAAATGTCCCAACGTCATAAAATGTCCCAGAGTCCTAAATGACTTCTCAAGACCTTTATTTATAGAGATTGATATGACGATGTCATTAACCGACACGTGGCACTCCCCCCCCGGGAGGGACACGTCACCGGGGGTCCACGGGCACCAGTTTTCCATGGACTGTTCGATTGCATATGCACCCCGTCTGCTCCTCACTACGTCGCTCTGTTTGTCTGGAAAGACTGGCTCCTACAACGTCGGTGTGACTAGAGGACCCCTTGATCTAGCCACCAATCCAAGCCCTTGTAGAGTCCCACAGGCCTGGCAATAGTGGGGAAGACCCAACGCCCAACTGCCAGGCAGACTAGGCGCGATGCCCTCCGAAGACCTGCTCCCATCTCGGAGTAACCCGTGGGTCATAGTCCATAGGGGTGCCGACACAAGCCCCCAGTGCCAAAGCACGTAGGCCAGTCACGAAGACACCCTGGCGGAGATAGTGTCCCGGAGGAGTCGTATATCTTGCGGGTGAGTCTTTGTGCAGGAGCACTCGGAGCACATCAAGGTAACATCCCAGAAGAGCCGTCTACCCGACGGGCTGAGGTAGCATCCCTGAGAAGCCGTCTACCCTGGTGGAAGGGGCGTTGAAAAGCACCCTGACGGAGATAGTGTCCCGGAGGAGTCGCCTATTCCGCAGGCCAGGGTAACATCCCGGATGAACCGTCTACCTGGCCCGCAGAGGTAGGATCCCAGAGGAGCCGTCTACCCAGCAGAAAGGGGAGTTGAAAAGCTCCCTGGCAGAGATAATGTCCCGGAGGAGCCATCTACCCTACTGGCCGAGGTAGCATCCCGGAGGAGCCGTCTACCTGGTAGAAAGGGAGTTGAAGAGCTCCCTGGCAGAGATAGTGTCCCGGAGGAGTCGTCTATCCTCGCGGAATGCTGCACACTCCAAAGAGTGGGTCGAAGCATGTTCCACTTCCATGGCGAGGGCGCATGGTGTGGTGAATGAGTGTGGTGCCCGGAGGCATGTAACATGACTGCGCCGCATGGGCGCGATGAAGTGCGTATGGTGTAGAGGGCATGACATTGTGATAGAGAGCTTGGGAGCACCGCTGTATTAGTGGAGAGGCAAATGGCGTAACAGAGCATTGGAGTGCGGCGCTAAGACGCCGGTGAAGGGGGTCGCGGAGTGACGTCCGGGCGACGGGGGTCGCGGAGTGAAGTTCGGGCGACGGGGTAGCGAAATGACGTCTGGTCCCTTAAATATTAGTGAAAATGCTAAGTATAGAAGCCAGAAGCCAACCCTTTGGGGGAAGGCCAAGGCCAACCCCAGAGGAAGGCCGAGGCCAACACCCAAGGGGAGGCCGAGGCCGAACCCAAGGGGAAGGCCAAGGGCGACTTTCTTCGGTAAGCGCCAAGGTGCACCGACGGGCGATGTGCGACAGTCGGAGCGTGATGAGCAGTTGCGCAAGGATGGGTTTCTTGGTGACGAAGTCGCGTAAAAAAAAATAGAAGTGCACGTGACTTGAGCGTGCACGTTTTGACCTGTTGGAAACGTTGAATATTGCATGTTGCTTGTGCGGATGTGTCATGCAGAATGGGACCCCTCAACGGGCCTTTGAGTGCGACCAGAATAGGTTGAGAATATATATGTGTGTGTGCGGAAGCTGATCCATTACTAGCGTTAGCAACTTAACCTAAGTTGCTAGCGCGATCTGGCCGTCAACGCTCGAGAATGAACGATCAGATCGCGCGCCACAACAGTAAATTTCTTCACCGTCTGCTACATTATGTTGCGAACAGTCAAATCGCGCTAGAAACTTGCTCTAACAATGGATCACGATATATATATATATATATATATATATATATATATATATATATATGCTGTTTTTAATTTCAACCAATATAGCACTAATGCTTTACTACTTAACGACCACTTAACCACTTACTTTGTATGTATGCCTTAGGCAATATAACACAGTACTCCATGCGTTTCAATTGATTTTGCCCTTTGACTTTTTAAGAAATTTTAGGATGGATTTAGTACCAAGATTTGAGCTTCAATGCTTGCTTACCTGCATAAAATCTATCAAAATTCACAAGCAATTGATCAAAAATAATTCAATGAAAGGGGGGAGTACTATGCAAATTTTAGCTCATAAAAATAACTTTATTTTCCTTTTAATGTCAATAAACTTTTCTGTATCGTTTTATTGGACTATCGCCTATAGGCCCAATAAAGCACATAAGTATTGGCCCATAGCTAACTGCATTCAAATGGGCTCCATCCGAGTCTAGCACAACCCGGTTCAGACCATAAAACCCTAGGAACGTGAGAGCTCCACAGCCGGTCGTGTCGAAATTAGGGTTTTTGAATTTGCAGGTACAAAGAACACTAAGAGTCAAACAGCAGCAAAAGATGCCGAAGTCGAAGCGTAACAAAACAGGCAATCCATCTTTTCTTCTCTACATATGGAGTATAAGGTTTTTTCAGGCATTCAAATGTAGGGTTTGTTGAATTTAGGTTCTGAAATGTGCAGTCACTTTGTCGAAGACGAAGAAGAAGGGGAGGGGGCAGAAAGAAAACATTGTGAATTCGATTAGAGATGCAGTGGAGAGTTACAATTCTGTATACGTTTTCAATTTCGAGAACATGAGAAATCTCAAGTTTAAGGAGTTCAGGGACCAGCTCAGATCCAATAGCAGGTACGGAAAATGGATAAGGTTAATAGCAATTATTGTTCATATGTATGATTTGGTAATGACTGCCTCAGCGAGTGTAGGTATAACGAGGTTGAACTCTTGTTTTTGAGCTGAATCTGGGTTGTACCCAATCCACTTTTTCGAAAAAGAAGAAAGGATCTGCTTCGATATTTATATTGTTGTAACAACTTGTGAAGTTGATTACATGCGAAACACATTGATTTGATCTACTGGATTGAAGTACGTTATTGAAATGTCAGATACTTAGAATTATTAGGGACACTTACAACTCAGTAGTAGATTGTGTTCATGACGTGAGTTAAAATAGTCAATTAAATGCAATTGATTTCTTTCGAGATGAAGTGGCCTGCGTCGGTATAGTTGATTAAGTTCATTCAAAGAGAATGTACTGACTCAGTCTTTTAGGGACTGCTGAACACAAGCTCCTGAAAAAAAAAAGGTCTTGACTTGAGGGGAAGCACAGTTACCAGTTATTGGTATATACCTACTGAAAATGATCATAATCTTACAAATCATCATTTGTAATTTTTTTTACTGGCCAGATTTTTCCTTGGATCAAACAAAGTCATGCAGGTTTCTCTTGGCCGGTCTGTTGCCGATGAGATAAGACCAGGCCTTCACAAGGTTTCCAAGGTAGGGACGCTCTACTGCATACCTAACGAGTTCTTTATGTATGTAATGCTTACCCTTGGTGAATCTCCATTTTATTTTCTTGTTATTCTTCATTCAGCTTCTCCGCGGCAATTCAGGTCTTTGTTTCACTAACATGCCAAAGGACGAGGCCCAGAGGTAACTACTAGAAACTTATCTATTAGCAGCTTGATCCAAATGGCATCCTATCTGTCATCCAGGCATATATAGAAGTGCGTCTGGACTGTAACTCGTAAACTTGTTATTACCAACTTGAACCAAGTAGCTTAAACTATCTGTCATAAAGGTAGTTATAAAAGTGTATCTGCGCTAGAAAATGTTGTAAAAGTACTGAATCGTAATAGTTGGTTCATTAAACTTTCTGGTTTTTGGTTGACATTTCTGCTTTAGATTCCTATCTGGATTATTGGAAATTAAAGGGTATCACTGTCCTGTTATGACTACATTGGAATCTGGCCTGATTAAGCTATATTTTCACTCTTTCGGCAGAATATTTAATGAATACGAGGAATACGATTTTGCAAGGACTGGAAGTAGTGCAACAGAAACGGTATGGCAGAGATTGTTATATGATTTTTTTTGGGTCGCATTGAATTTGAGTGGCTCAGTATTTGACATAGCACCTTAAGGTAGAATACATATCTCCGTTGGCAAGATTGAGGTTTGCTACTAATTGACCAGACAGGCAATAGAAGGGGATAATATTACTGAAAGTCGTACCAATTTTTCTTGAACATTCACGGTCCTACATTTTTTCAGATTGATGTATATAGCGATAGAGCAAGTTGGTGGCTTTTGTTATTATTTTTCAAGTAGCAAGTCTCAATATTGTCATCTAATAGAACTATTACATCCTTTAAATAGAAACCTGGAAGCATGTACGTTCCGCTTAGTTTTCTGAATTTTTTTTTTGAAGAGTTTGGAAAATACTTTTTTTTTTGACTGGCAGTGGTTGATAACATTTAAACATGTATTAAGCAGATGACAGCGTATAGATGCAACCTTTCTAATTGTCCTGACATTACTAGTTCCATTTCCTGTTAGGTGGAGCTTAAAGAAGGCCCTCTGGAGCAGTTCACTCATGAGATGGAGCCCTTCCTGCGTAAGCAAGGGATGCCTGTTCGTTTAAACAAAGGTATGGTCTCTCTTTCTCTCTCTCTACACACACACATACATACAATATCTATATATGTATATGTATATATATCTATCTCTATCTCTCTCCCGCATACAACTGACTGCTTTAACTTTGGGCAGGTGTGGTGGAGCTTGTTTCGGACTTCGTTGTTTGTGAAGTTGGGAAACCAATATCACCAGAGTCATCTCGCATACTGGTTTGTTAAAGCTTCCCAATACTTTATCTTGGCTATGTTCCGTGGAAAGAGGAATACTCCAATTGTTTGTGTGCGTAATTGCCTGGTGTTTCTTACACAGCATCTACACATTTACTTAAACCCGATGTTATAATTATGTTAATGAGGTTATATTTGTTATATTGTTGTAATGCAGCGCCTACTAGGAAACAAAATGGCTACCTTCCGGCTGCACTTGATATGCAGATGGAGCCCTGATGAATTTGAAATTTATCAAGAGGGCTTGATGGATTCAGATATTGAATCCTCATAGTCTACCTATCTGCAGATCTACATTGAGGCACACTTGTTTGACCAGGTGTAGTTCCGATATTAATTTTCCTAGCTACCTCTGCTTTTGGAAGTGGCAAAAGAAGACGTGTGCAGCGTACGCTTGGGCGCCATTTTCTCTTTTCAAGTTCAAGATTAATTTCTGTTTTTTATTACAATCACAGAGATATATATGGTGATAATTAGTTGGACTCTTTTTGTTGATTATGTACCTCAGTGGAATTTTCATCTCTGCTGTGTTGGATGAAAAAGGAGACGAATGTCTTACTTGATATAGTTTTTTGAGCTTGTTGTAATTTATATTTACATCAAATGAAGCAATATCATATGTTGGGAAAATATCAAACCCGTGAAACGTCGCAATGTAGATTTAAGACCAAGAGTGGGACTTGGCATTCAAAATGTAGATTTAAGATCTTCAGCATTCAAAGTGTGATTGGTTATCAAACTGGAGAGGGAAAAGTAATAAGGAAAAGCTGACGTCCTATCGAGAATTGGCCATCTCTTTTAACAGGTCTAATCGAAGAACTGGAATTGGCCGTTAACATGTCTAAATGATACAAGCTTCAGATGTTGGGCTGCGGCATTTTTGACACTGGGCTACGACCTCAGTATAGCACAAGCAAAATGGCTTTTATTGGTTACAAAATGGGCCCAAACAAAGAAATTACTACGTATCAACCTGTTAGCCGACTCTTCCTTTGTACTTTTACTTTTCCAGATGTTGGGTAGTGAAGGCATCACACGCAGAGAGAGAGAGAGAGCCATTATTTATGGCTTTTGTTATATTAATTATTATAGATTTGAAAAAATTGCGTAAAATACTCATATGGTTTGGAGTAGTTACAAAAAAGACCCCTGTTGTTACAAAAATTACGAAAAGACACCTGTGGTGGTAAAAGTGTTGCAACCGTTAAAAAATTGTCCAAGTTGACGGAGCGTGATATTCACTTTCTTAAATGATGCGTATGATATATTTTAATATATTAAAAAGACTAAATTACCCTTCCTTTTTTATTATCTCTCACCCAAGTCACATTTTCTTCTCCAATCCAATCCAAGCAAACCCTAACCCTAGCCACCAACCAAAAAAAACCCTAGCCGCCACCCTCACCCAATCTCATTCGCTACCACCACCGCCCATTTTGGCCATGGCCCATTTTGTGGGACGCCATCACCGATCCCTTCCACCTGCTACGAACTCCACGTCGCCATCCCTGTCATCACCCCCAACCTCTTGAATCGTCGCTAGCCTCCCATTAACCCCAGTCACTTGTGCCGCCGCCAAGCCTGCCATCAACCCTAGCAAATTGTGCCGCCATCAACTTAAGCCAATTGCACCGCCCACCTGCCTTATTCACAAACCACAAGCCTCGAGCTTCCAAAACCAAGACAATTCAAAAAAAAAACCTAGATCTACAATTAGGGTTTCGATCAAAGCCCCATTGCCCAACGTCGCAGCCGCAGTCACCTCTCAGTCAGACCGCTGCCATCCGTACACCACCACTGCACCACGACTAAACACCACATACCCACGGCAACAATCCAACCTTAATCGCACAAATGCAGATCAAGGGTTTCAGATCGTAATGTGCGATTGAAACCCTAGATCTGTGATTGAAATCCCATATCGCAATTGAAACCCCTTGATTGCGGTTGAAACCCTAGATCCCAATGTTTCAAATCAGGGTGCGGGGCTATGGAGACGTTGGGCATGGCTGGTTGGTGATGGCAGGGGCTGGGTGATTTTGAGAGAGAGATGGATTGTTTTTATGGTAGATGAAGGACAACTTGAGTGGTGGCAGTGTGGTTGGGGTGGTGGTGCTGCCTAGAGATGTCAAAGGGGTCGGGCTTGGGCCGGCCCAGCCCAAGCCCAACCGGCCTCCAATGAAAATGGGCCGGGGCCGGGCCTAATGATTGGAAAACGGGCTGGGCCGGGCTTGAAATCTAGGATATGTGGGTCCAGTCCAAGCCCTGGCCCTAGGCCCAATATTTAGGGCCGGGCCCGGACCCAATTTTTTTTTGGTTCCCAACTACTTGTTATTTACATGCGTTGATGGCCAACAAGAATACATTAAATTTGCCTATTATATGGTAATGTAGTTCATGAAGCATATGCATAAAAGTTGCCTACCGCTTCTTTATTTCTATTTCTTACCCTGTCTAATGTATGCTTGAATCTTCAGGTGGATCACTTTTGTCTGGATTTTCAAGTTCTTTTCCTTTGTATTTTGTGGTAAGACAACTGACTCATAGTAGAACTTCTTTTACGAGTAGGCTGTCTTGGCTCATGAGCTAGGTCACCTTAAATGTGATCATGGTGTGTGGCTGACATTTGCAAATATTCTCACCCTTGGGGCCTATACTATACTTGGTATGTCATTTTGAGCTGTATAGGTGAATTTATTATAATAGTTTTGCTTAATAACTTTGTTGTGCTAAATGATGGAACATTTATTATTTTGATTGGAGAAGGAAATTTATTGAGTCTACATTTTGGTGGTTCTTGTGCAAGAGATTATATAGGTTTTGAGATAGGCCCATATTAGAGAAACAACTTCGTCAAAATCTTTTGAGTATTTGAGTATACTATAGACTGTTTAAGCACAGCTTTAGACAAATACATAGGTTATTTGCGTTGTTGCTTGGGGTCACTTAATTGACATATAGCAGATGCTTTGTAAGTTGGTGTTAGTATAATGAGTAAATTTTGGTTGGCACGACTAGTCATGATTAATTTCACAGGTTCCTGTCAAGCTAATTATACTTAAAAACAAAGCTTTTGAAGAGCTCTACAAATTGAAACTCCTAGTCTTAAGAATTTTCTAATGGATAGCCCATTTAATTGTCAGCTCCAATATTGTGGAGTAGTTTGTAGCATTCTCAGCCACAGCTTGTATCTGTTCGAAATGGCTATCTAGGAAATGAGTTTAATTTTTGTGTGTTTGGGCCATAATTGGGCCAGAATTGGGCTTTTTTCGGGCCGGGCCATTTTTGGGCTTTTTTCAGCCTGAGCCGTTCTCTTGAAAACTCCGGCCTGGTCCAAGTCCAGGCCCAAAGCCTTATTGTTGCGGGCCGCGACTGTTCACAAGAGGGCCGGGCCAGTCCCGGCGGCCCGGTCCATTTGACATCTCTAGGGTGCCGCCCCTCTGCTCGAGAATCCTAGTGTACAAAGACTATCTTCAGGTTTAAATACAAGGGTATTTTGGATAATTTTTTTTGTTTCGTTACTAAAATTGTCTCTTGCAACACTTTTGCCACCACATGTGTCTTTTTGTAATTTTGTAACAACATGAGTCTTTTTACAACTATTCCAAACCATAAGGATATTTTACGCAATTTTTCCCTATAGATTTTCACTATTTTAGTATTAACAGGGTGAGGATGTCTCAACTACGGGAGGGCAGATTTCTAGTAACTTTTTATTGTCAAGTCCAGATTGATGTGTAACGTTTTGTTGCACTGCGATTTTATGGACTCCCATCCTGTCCCCACCTTTGTGAAACTATTTGCTATAGATAACCAATCTGTAAATATGATCCTCTTATGTAAATTTGGTTGCAAAATCACGGTAGGTCATGATGATCTACTTGCCTGTAACGCTTCGAAAGCACTTTTATATTTATGATATTATCACCTTTCATTAAAAAAAAAAGGAATTGGGTGCTAAAGTAACTCAAATAGAGCCTCGGATGGGGTTGGCATAAGAATGCTATGATCTAGGCGTCAGTAATGATTAAATCATCAACGACTTGATGAAGTTACATAGAGGCGCTGAAAATATTCTTAAAGATTACCAAGAATGTTTTGATGCAATTTGAACGCTAAGAATGCTTAAAACGTCGAAATGCCAAGACTCGGGAATTTGGGAAAATGTCAAATTTGCAATTAGCGACGCTGAGGAAGTTTTGAAGTTGTCGTTTCCTGTTTAAGAATCATCAGAAGCCTGAAATGTGACACGAGCCATGCAGAAAGATTTGTAGAACAATAAAGTTTCTGGGTAGATAACTACTGTTTTCAACAAGTAGTGTCAACATCTCCATCAGCAACCAGAATTAAAACTACACAGTTCAGCCTAATCTCTAACCACACGGCCTGAATTCGGGTTACGACGTTGCCAATCCAGCCTTTTTATCCTCCAAAAGCTTTAACTCTTGGCGCCAACCTTCCAACTTTGCCAGCTTCTCCAACTGTTCTTGTTTCATATTATCCTGGACAGATTTCTGCTGTTGAGCTTCCATCAATCGAATCTGTAATCAGTCATAATTGAGCACTAGTATCTCATTCATCAAGACATAGGATAAGAAAAAGGCCACATAAGAGAAGATTGTGCCATTTGGAAGCACATTAATGAATTAAAAGTTGGAGCTGCCACTGGGGGAAAGGCCATTGACTCCTACAGCGTGCAATTGGCCCCCTAGACTAAGGAGGAAACACGCGTGTGCGCACGTGTGTGTGTGTGAGAGAGAGAGAGAGAGGTTATTTTTCCTGCGTTCCTTTGCAAGAAAAATCCAATTCAAGTCAACTTTTGCCTATTAAGAAAATGACATCAACTATTATCATTTGCTAAGAGGCATTAGTCGACAGACCCTGTCCTCTTCAACCCCGATGGACGAGTCTACGTTATGAACGTTTCGAGTGCAAGAAAGTATGCTAGACAAAGCAACCTCAAATGGAGTATACTTGATCTTATTCAAATAAATTTTATGTTCCGATGTGAATGCTACAAATATTAGAGACTAAACATTAAACTGTTTTACCTTCTTTTTTAGTGCTCGAATTCTTTTATCAACATCTGGAGCATGATCCTCTGAAGTCAATCCTACTGGTGAATCTGAGGGAGGGTTAACTACTGAAGAATTTGTTGAAACACTGAGCTCATTTATTTGGGATGCAACTGATTCAACCGGATCCAACCCTTGGTTTACTTCTTCACCAGAAGAAACTTCACTTTTCTCCAAATCCTTAGCGTGCTGCAGGTAACATCTTAGATTCATTAGCAGACCAAAGATACAACAACACAAGGATTATAAAATCAAATAAGGAAAGTGTCCCTGACACAAAGACATTCAGGGATGATGATGACATGCCGAGCTGCCCCCAAGCATAGTTCTAAGTACCGTATCGGAGTGCATACTGGTTTTTTCCATGACACAGTACGTAGCGGTAGCATCCCTGATTTTTCATCAATCATATACTTAATCATATAACACTCATTCATTAGCTAGGTAGCACGGACACCTCTCCTAGGTGGAGGGTTAAATTTCCAACACCGTGTCGGACACTTCATCGACTGAGTGTCGGACACGGCATGAAGTAGTGTCGGACCGTTTGGGGCCAATTTCAGAATTTTTGAACAATTACCGTCTTCTTCTCTCTCACCTCACGGCTGCTGTTTGCCGACCACATCAAGGCTGTCGCCGGAGCTATCGTCAGTGTTACCGGAGCTCAGTCGACGAAGATCCGAAGCCGAAGCCAATGGGTCTGACGGTTACAGTCGCCAAAGGAAGAGAAGCCAGCGACTGTCGCCGTTGACAAAGGTCTCGCCGTCGTCACCGGAGTGACCCACAGGTCTCTTTCTTCTCTTATCCTCATCTCATCTCCTTTCCCTCGCTCCATCCTGTTTCTTTCTTGTTCTTTTTTCTTTTCTCCCTTTTGTCCTCTCGTTTCTTTCTGTTCTTTTTTTTCTTTTCTCCCTTGCATTTCCAGTACATTGGACTAAATAAATATTGTCCAAATAAATTATGACTTGTATTTAAATTCCATATTTTGATATTTTTTTATTATTGTTTGTTATTTTAAATTGTGAAATATATTTAATATTTATTATTATATATATATATAATAAAAAATATATTAAAAAATAGCAGTGTCCTGCAGTGTCCAAAAATTTGATTTTTTGGAAATTGCGGTGTCCGGTGTCGGACACCGACACCGTCTCCGTGTCGGGTTCATTAGCAAACTAAAAATATATGCATATATTTGCAACCTCACAGCTCCTCTAGAATTAACTATTTGCCATTATAGAGTTTGAATTACCTCAACTAAATCGTTTGTTTCCGAAAAAGCTATATGTTCCCATATAGCAGCATTAGAAACAAATAGCTTACCTAATAAAATTACCTCCTCTAGAAGTATCCTATTTTTCAACTATTTCATTGACAAATTATTATAGAAGAATAAGCTGTTTGTTCAAGAACAATGTCTTTGGGTTAAAGAATAGTGTCGTTAGGTTAAAAAATAATTTAGGTGTTTGTGTGAATGTGTGTGTAAAGCTGTACATCATATAGATGAAAGAATACGATGAAAGCTTCTAGCTATTATGTAAATCAAAGTTAAGAGGAAAAGTAAATGCAAACTGAAAATGGCCATGAAGATTATAAACTTACTGGGAAAGCTTTTGAAAATTGTAATGAATACTGACTGTGAGGACGAGGCTAAAGAGGCATTGATCGATATAATGGAACCTAGGGGTTTTTTCTATCTAGTCATCATATGGTCAATTTACTAATTTTTTAGAAAAAACTTGTAACTTTTACATTTTTTAACGAACCGATACAAAATACAATATCTCGGCTTGTATCACATACACTGGCCGGTACGAATGGTGCAAAGCGGTATATTGACTGGTACAAAACTTAATGGGATACCGTACCAGTAGAAGGCAAAAGTGCAGTATTGATAAGTATGCTCCCAAGTGCCATACCGTACATGTGCTCTGGCACAGTGACAGGCCCTGGAATCCAGATGTGGTGTGAAACGTCATACGTGGTTGGGGCACCCTGCCATGTCCACCTACCCTTCGCACACCGTTCCATGCATTTGCTACTAAAATATTTTTAGATGCAAAAGTGCATGTATGAAAACAAGCAGATCAATGTACTGCATCCTAAACAAGTGTACCCTTGCAATTGGCTTGCCTTTTATTCACTGCATTTGTTAGGCAAAGAGGTTGAGTGCCCACAAGTTCTTGTATATAGCAATCAATAAGTTCATGGATAAGTCTAGCGCCTGACAACTGCACTTTGGTCCATTTTAAAAGCACCAGCAGTTCCAAATTACCATTCCAAAAAGCCAATATAAGGTGTATTGATGGCAAGGTATCAAACTCGAGGTAGCACAAGCAGAAATCATAATGGTTACAGTTAATATCAATTGTACTTAAAATTATCTAATCAAGAAGAAAAGAGAAAACTATTCCTGTTCAAATTAAGAGATCGCCCAAACTTGTTTCTTGTTTGGACCTAAATTTGACAATTGACAGCTAGTCAGCTATAACCATTCCCTAAGCACACAAAGCTTATTCGAAGGAAATGCAAGCTGAATCACTCATCTAGCAGGCACACTATAATCGAAGTTCTGGATGAAAGTGCATGTGAATAGTGAATGCATAACCCAAGAAATCAAGACAAAATTTATAAACGTAAAGATCAGACAACTAAGCACTCTCTATATTTCTCCCTCTGTCTGTCTCTCTGTCAAGATGAAGAAGCTAATAAAATCTAGATAATCAGCAGATGTATGTTGTTGGACTTCCCTCCCCCAGATTATTGTTTGGGTGTTTCAAAATGTTAAATAGCAGTACAAGACTACTTATCAGAAAACAGAGCATAAGAGTGCTTTTACGTTTCTTAACCCCGCATATAGCATGCTTTTGTTGTCATATCCTTTTATATGTAGCTGGTCCCAAGCCGGGATAAAGGAGGAGGGTTGCGATAGATTGATGGCCAGCATAAACATCTCACATCACATGAACATTACTCCTAAGTAATATACTTCTGATATGCGGTTGAAAATTTGGAGAACTGACATGCTTCCCAAGGAAAAAAAGTTGACATTTAACAACCACTATAGGCATGCATAGGATGAGGATGGTGAATGTGTTGCAACACAGGAAAAGGATTGTATCGACAAGAAGGCAAAGGTACCAACAGAGTATAATAGAGGAGCTTTAGATGACTACATTTAGTGGATTGAAGATCAAAGCCTTTCAGTAAAAAAATATGCCTTTCAAACACCTAAGTTTTAACAATTTCTTGCAAATCACAGATTATCAAATATGGATCATGACTTAACGAGATGAGCACAAACTAAATTCAGCTATCGAAAGTTTATAGGTGTAGATTCCAAAGTAAAATGTGTATTAACCAAATGTATGATAACAATTCCAGTACTATATAATTAGTTTTGCAAGGAGTTCATTAGCATTTGAAAGTTTCTCTACCAACTCAAGACACAAATGCGGTTTTGACACAACTTTTCCCTTGTGCTAGTAAGGCAGGAAAGTAACACATTCTTATGTTATAACGAACTAAGTAACTTGATTTTCCAGACAGCGAGACAAGCCAAACCTATACCTAAGGAGTAGGTAAATATCCATATACTCTGGTATTCTTCATTACTTCAGGATTTTGACATAATGCTCAGTGACACACAAAGACAACGGCATTTCAAGCAACAGAGGTTAAAGAACACCGGCATTATGGATTTATTTAGAAAAACAACGGCATTTTAATTATAAAGAGACGTTGCAAAAGATTTGCTTTCGCCCAAGTTTCTCACAGCATATGCCCCCAAACGGAAAGGGGGGTAATATGCTATAAACACAACGTACTTCTCAATTTGGCGTATCGAAAAGCTTGCACGAACAAGGTTATGCATAACATTTCACCTGCAATCGCTTTTCCTTCTTCCTTTCGTTCCTCTTGGCAGATTTGGTCTTAGGCTTCGCATCCAAAACGGGGTCGTATCCCGGAGGCACTACCTCCTGCGACTCCATCTCCTTCCTCCACTGCCACCATCATTCGCCACCGTCAACACTTCAAATGCATAAAACACACGCACGCATTACACAAATGGAGACTGTTACAATACCAGCGCGCCTTTGGACTGGTAAATGGCGACTTCGTCTTGAGGGACGTAGCCGGCCCTAATCCTGATGGGCTTCCGGAGGGTGCCGTCGGGTCTCCGGGTCGGGGCGACGATTCTCTCTCCTTCTTTTAGGGTTTTGCCGAGCTGAGCTGCCAGCTCCTTCACCTCCTCTTCCCTTCCGTTAACGCTGCTCGCCATGGCCGTACGAATTAAGCGCAGAGCAATCAGTGAATCAGTGGAGTGTAATTTAGAGGAATGGGGGACGATTCGATACTTCAATTCATGATTGATGTGCGAGTGAGAGAGTGATTGTTTGATTGATTTCGTTGGTGGGAGACGAGGGTAAACACACTGTGTTCAACGAGTCTAATCACTTGCGTCACACTTATGAGTCGCTTGGGCCCGTTTCTCTTATTTCGGCCCACATATGAAGTTGACCAGCAAGCCACGGCCGTCCCGCCCGGAATGCATCTCGTAAATGACCATCCATCTCTCACGTGACATGTGACAACGTAAGACCTAATAAGAGTTGAAGTGGATTAACTTCGAAATGATTTCTTGAACCGCATGAATAATTTCATGTACAGTGACACTTGAAATATCAAAATCAACGGCATCATCGTCATCTAAGGATATGTTTAATGATGCAATTAAGTATTTAAAATCTTCAATGATTTTAAATTAATTGCGTTTGATAATGTTTAACCTTATAACACTTAAAAAATCAATTCTTGTAAAAAATAAACCAAAATTTTAAGTCAAGATGGATGTATTTGATACTTATCACTTCATTTTAAGTAAGATAAATCCTCAAATTTTACGTAAAAGAATAATTATCACCATCATCCGCCACAATCAATTTGCTAATAACATCACATTCACCGCTATAAAGCTACCACCAAACCACTATATTTCTTTCTCCACCACCATCACAATCAACATGGCCTAGCCGCCATCACACCCTTGTGATAACCATCAATACCGTCACCACCACGAGAACACAGCCATCTTCAGCAAACCCTCGCCGGAACCACCACACTGCCAAAACCATCTCTATATGAACCACGTTACAACCACCACACCATGGCCAGCCACTTGTTGCCACCACGACAATCCCTAGCACAACATCTTCATGTACCATTGCCACCCCCATCATTAGTACCTTTCAGTTGTCACCGCGACCAATACAACCAGATTTTGACGTACATACATGTATAATTCTGGTACAAAATAGATAAATTTGTAAAATGTAATCATTTTCAGATCGACATCTGCTTTTGATTTATCAAATATGTTAACTTTACAGTAGTGAAAATTCAGTTCTTGTACATATTTAGCTCTTAACTCTCAGTTTTATTGTTCTTTATTAAGTAGATGGGGTAGGGTATCGTTTTTCTTTTATAACTATCTAGCTAATCGCGTGGTCTCTGATAGATTCTTAATAATTCAAATATTTTCTCAACGGAAGACCAGTGTTATTTTGCAATGCTAGGTCATAAATTTGAGTCTAAAGATCCTAATAGCAATTTTCCTCAATCATGAAGATATGTAATTTTAATCAACAAGCATATTTCATAGTGGTTTAATTGTTCTAATTCGAGTATGCTGCTATATAAAAGAAGAGGGTGGAGGGAGAAAAGGAAACTGCCAAAGCTGATTTATCGAAATTGCCTTGACTTCTACGTTATTACCATTCTTGGAAGTAGTTGCCATTAATAACAAAGCTTTCCATACATGCAGCCTTCCTGCATATATATTCCTACAAACCCTATCTAGGCCAAACTTATCGGAGAGCATCAAGAGCGAAGAGAAAAGCATAGAGAGTGAAAAGGTTAACGTTTTCATGGATGCTAACAGCAAAATCAGTGTGTTGATGTTTCCATGGCTGGCTCATGGACACATATCACCCTTCCTAGAGTTGGCCAAGAAGCTCTCAAAGAGAAACTTCGACATATATTTGCTCTCAACACCAGCCAATCTCGGTTCCATCAAGCAAAAGATCGGCGAAAATTTTTCGATACAACTAGTTGAACTCCATCTTCCAACCCTGCCAAATCTGCCTCCACAGTACCACACAACCAATGGTCTCCCACCCAATCTCATGCCCACCCTCAAAAAAGCGTTCGACATGGCAAACCCTAATTTTGCCAAGATCTTGAAAACCCTCAAGCCAGATTTACTTATATATGATTTCCTTCAGCCATGGGCACCCAAGGTTGCTTTGGAGCACAATATCCCGGGTGTGGAGTTTGTTAGTAGTAGTGCTACAATGACTGCTTACATGCTTGATAAGTACAAAAATCCAGGTATGGGATTCCCTTTTCCTGAAATATACTATCGCAATTATGAGAATGTTCTTGTAGCCAAACTGCGCGAGTCTGCTGGAATCGATGCTAATGGGAAGACCCGAGGCATTGAGTCGATGGAGCAGTCCTCAAAGATAGTTTTGATCAAGACTTTCAGAGAGATTGAAGGAAAATATTGTGATTATGTGTCTAAATTGGGAGGAAAAAAGGTGGTACCTCTTGGTCCATTGGTTCAAAACCCTGATTATGAATGCGAGGATTCGGAGATTATCCAATGGCTTAACAAGAAGGCAAAGAACTCCACAGTGTTTGTTTCTTTTGGTAGTGAGTATTTCCTTTCTGAGGAGGACTTGGAAGAAATAGCTCATGGTTTGGCCTTGAGCAATGTTAATTTCATATGGGTGGTGAGGTTTCCAATGGGAGAGAGTTCAAGGCTTGAAGAGGCACTGCCTCAAAAATTTCTCCAAAAGGTAGGTGGGAGAGGGATGGTTGTGGAGGGTTGGGCTCCCCAGTCAAGGATATTAGGGCATCCAAGCATCGGGGGATTTGTGAGTCACTGTGGATGGAGTTCTGTGATAGAAGGGATGAAGTTTGGTGTTCCAATAATAGCCATGCCCATGCAACTTGACCAACCAATTAATGCTAGGCTAATAGAGGAAGTTGGTGTAGGTGTGGAGGCTGTGAGAGACAAGGATGGGAGGCTTCAGAGAGAAAAGGTGGCCAGTGTGATCAAACAGGTGGTGGTGGAGGAAGAAGGGGAGGTTGTGAGGAAGAAAGCAAGGGAGTTGAGTGATAACATAAGATTGAAAGGAGATGAAGAGATAGATGTGGTTGTGGAGGAGTTGGTGCAGCTTTGTAGGGAGAAGAAGTGCCAGAAATAAGTTAATGAGATCCAGGTGCCCTCAATTAGGTTCTTGCCTTTTATTAGAAGCACACTGTATTTTTTTTTTTCCTTTCACTTGTCTTGATTATGGCTGCATGTTTTAGTCTGCTGTTCAGTGACTCACAGGCATGGTGCCTTTTAAACCATGTTCATTGAGGATCACTGCCAAATTTCCGAAGTAATTACTATTTTTTTCGCTTAGATTTTAAGGGGTTTTCTAGCATTGCATGTATGTTTGAGGATCCATTACCAACTACACAAATCACTTGAATTCTGTATTATGTTTATTAATCACCACTTCAGCTTGAGTTCAAAAATAACTTCCTAGCCCAAGGACAGAGGTTGATTGAACTCAGAATCGCAATATCAGGGACGCATTCTGGGTGCCAATGCCTACAAATCTGCAACTTCAGATGAAATACTTAAGTTGAGACTTGAGAGCTATGCATCAACTGGCTCACATCTAGTGCTGATGAAGATGGACATAGTACGAGTTAATTCCATACTCTGGTCCCTTCATAGGAGATGCATAACTTTTGAATGTCTGGATTATCAGTAAGTTCCGAAGCTTATAAACTGATCACTGAGCCACACTATGGCCCCCAAGATGTTTTCAACCATTTGAACCTTCGGGCAAAAAAATTCTATAATTACGTGGGAACTTGGGCCATTCTACTTCAGGACAATCGGAAACTAGTCTCATAGCTGCATGCCATTCTTCCCATCTTCATAGCTGTTTCCCAACTCCTGGTTCAGGAATTTAACCAATCCTCCCTGGGATTGAAATTGAGGTCCTTGTTCTTTTGCTGATGCATAGTTCTTTTTTTCTCGTATCAACATAATTAAAGGTAAATCTGGAGCTTCATGGGAATTATCACAGCTTATAGACGAAGAGATACTTCGATATTTATCGCATGGTTTCCCCTTTGTTTTGAGCCAAAATGCCTAAAGAAAATTTTTGGAGCCCTTTCGATCTCAAAGTGCAACTGATTGACTTCCAAAAATATTTTGTTTCTGAAAAATGGTACATGGAAGATCACTTAACTGCACTTGGATAGTAACAATTTTCAAGTTCTATATGTAAGAAAAATTATAATCACTGAATGACTTCGGAAACACCACCTTCAAAAAAATTGGCCCGACCGGCTTGTTCATTTAGGTATATATTGTCCCAATTACATCTCCAGTCTACCACCAAAACTGTCGGTACACCAGCCTCGATAATATGCATATACAATTCCAAGCGTGAAAAACCACGAGGCCCCCGCTTCAACACTGATTTTTTCTTTTTAACGTGTGCGCATCAATCTCCACATGAAGAAGTTCATTTAGCAGTCATTCCCTTTTGTCTTCTTCTGCGGCTTCTTCTAGATCAGAACCTTCGTCACTCTTCTCCCTTCTCTCCTGTTTTACCAAACTGACATCGCCAGTTGGTGATCCTCTGCACAGCGATTGCGATGCTTCATCATCCGATTCTTCTCCAGTTACCTCTGAATATGCGTAACTGTGCAACCATGCAGTACAAGTGAGTGGAAGAAACCAAGAAACTTTGTATCAACCATGCAGTACAGGTGAGTGGAGGAAACCAAGAAACATTATTGATTATGTAGTAGCTACGGGTGATACAAAACACCAACAACGTTCCAAGAAAGTGAGTTTTCTCTCTTAAAATTGTCCACTTTGAACTCGTGATATATACACAATTTAACCCTACCATTCTGGTGCGTAGTCCCTGCTTTCCGCCTGAAAAAGGGGCATCTTACCAGCTCATCACAAAGATTAAATCCGTAGGTATAATTTTCCAGGATAATGTTTACTGAATCATCTCAATTAGAAAGCAATTAAAGTCAGTCATCAGTTTTTCTTCCTTCATTTGTAAAAAGGAACCCCAGCTAAGAAGAGAATTCACCAAAAAAGAAGGAATAAGAACATGCACCACGAAGGACTGTAAAACTTATAACACACCGTTGAGAGCTCTGTGATGGGGCCCAAAGATAGCATATAACACACAGCAACGAAAATGCAAGAATGTCCCAAAAAGCAGTTATAATCCAAGCACCTTGCCACCTCTCATTGAATGGATCGGTTGCTTTGAAGTAAACCTGTAGAAATAATCACCTCTTTAAACCAAAAGGAACTGTGAAAAGTCATGCTTGCAGATCCATACTAGTCTTCAAGTAATCTTAAAACTTAAAGCCGACAAGTGATTATATAAACATTTACTAGAGTGGGCAAACTTATCACATCTTAAGTACAGCACAAAACCATATCTTTTAATGTGATTGAAATAACGGCATTCTGCTGCTGATCAGTACGTGTACGCAATCTTAGGGTACATTTGCTGACCTTTCCAGTTTCAGTTTTCAAAAAGATGTCAAACCTAGTGGGATGTTTTATAGCACATTTTTTAGTCTTTTGTTTTTTTCTTCATTTATCTTATTTTCTATCTTTCTTCTGCAAACCCCTCAAAACCTCCACCATGTGAACCCCTCACCAAAATATACTATTTATGGCGTTCCAGTGTCATTTATTGGTGATGTCATCATTAATGGCTCGTAGGTTAGACAAAAAAGACAGTAAACCTGTTTGGCGTTGGTTGCGACTGGGCAGGTCAATGTCCTCAAGGATGAAGGCAGATGTCAGCAGATCTCAGGGGCCCGGCATCATTAATGGTGGAAAGGTAGATCTATCTGAAATTTCACAGCATTACATGTATATTTAAGTAGATTATTTGATTTGGGTTTCAGTTTGTTAATGGTAGATGTGTGAGCAGTGTTCCAAGTCCTTATGAGTTGATGTTTACAGAGGCTAGAATTGTGTGGTAGTGTTGGGTGGTTCTGCTGCTGGTGGTGGTTCTTTTGATATTGGCTACGGTGGATTTAGTGATGGCGGTGATTATGACGAGATGGAGAGTTCAAAAAGAAAAAGGTGAATTGGACTCATTCCATTAAAGAGTGAAAAATGCTGCTCAATATGAAAACCAAAAACAAGAACCCAAAGACCTTTCTGGAGTTAAGAAACTAGCTTAGAGTGAAAGTGAAACCTCATTCCATAGGGCAAAAAATCAGATGCGGTACAGAACATGTTTTTTTTATCATATTCAGGAACACTGAAATCTAAAAGCAAAAACTGGAAACTGCAAGGTTAACAAGCGGCACCCTAGGTAGTGTCATCCTGGATTCATCACTGGCATGTGACCAGTAGGCCAGAGAATCTCCTAAAGCAGAATAGTACTCAAGTTGTAAGATTGCTTGTACTCATGAAAGAAGCTCTAGTGTGAAAATGGCCATGGAGCTCTGCTTTGGAAATTGGAAGACCAATTACGCCAGTGATTCCGTACTCTACCAATTGAATTTAGAAGAAGACTAAGGAAATCCGACTGAATATATCTTTGATGACAAATTCCATCAGTATGATTAAAATTAGGTCCGCCACCCAGGTCAAATTAGCATTTTTCGAACAAGCAACCGTGCAGCCAACTCCAAGTAGATAGTTTAAAACTTGCAGGCAATCAGTAGTTGAGCTAAATCAAAAGGAATTGTGAATGGATGCAAAATCTAAAGTAACTTGTGTTATGGTCCACCACATTTACTCTATCCATCAAATTGATGCCAGGGGGTTTGAAGTGGAGAAGATCGTACCTCATATCCTATCCAAGCAACTGAAACAATGACAGTGAATGCTAATGCATTTGAAAACTTCCTGTAGATATCCAACTTAACAGAGCTCCTCTTGGCCTGGATAGAAAGCAAGATAGAGCCTGATCAGACTGCTGTATAAGAGAGAAAAAAGCAAAGTGAAGGAATAAAGGTCTGTTTCATTAGAGTAATGCTAAACACAATATCAAAGGTAAGAAGCTGAACTCAAGAGGGAAAGCAATACTTGTAACTGCTCTAGCGTCTTTGAAAGAGAGGTGAAAATCCACAAGATCAAAAATGCATCCAGAAGAGCATCAGGAAGGACCAAAAATAGTCTCGCTCTTCCTGCTACGTCATTTATGGTTCCCACATACTCGGTAATATTCAGCAATTCAGATGCCAAGAAATAAGTTATACCAAGAAGAAGAACCTTTGTGGTAAGCCCACCAAGTGTTGGACGCACTACACCATAGCCCATCGAAACGGAGAGTATAAGCAGGCGGGAAACAGTTCTCCTAACAGCTCCAATTGTCACAACCCAGGCTGTAATTCCAACCGGCCTTGCTCCTGTGTTGTTGAAGTGTGCATACTCAAAGTACCAAAGAGTCATCTCAAACAACCCAAGAACAATTACAGCAGTGATGCAGTGCTGAAGTTGCAAGATGTCCTTCCAAAACCTCATGTACTGAGAGAACCAGATGAGACTAAGCAATGCATATGCAAAAGACATAATCACATAAAAGTTCATTAAAGGGGCCATCCTCCCAGGTAAATAACCATCGGGATTCTTCCACAAAGTCGTCCCAGTCATGACCAGTCCCCTGAGTTCCGGATCGCACGATATAAAAAACAAGTTGTACATTCCAGTCTTTGTGATGTAAACCTCGGTATTCCGTAAATGAGCGGATTGATAATTCCCGCCAAAATGGACATCTACGATTATAGGCCAGTTGATATCAGTTGCAGACGGTTTTTTTATGACTTCACCTTGTCTACAGCCTTCCAGCTTAGCAAGATCTGCGGTGCAACAAATAGATTTCTGCCCACCATAAGGAGAACCACCAATGTTATCACGATCAGCTGCCTCAAAAATGACAACCTGTATCAATCCGGTACTATGAGCCAATTTTGAATGATGGTCTGCAGCTGCTTTACTTCTCCAAAATGTGATATTCTCAAACCTATATAATTTCGATAATGGTCAGAGATTGAATTTCAAATAAGAAAAAGAGCACCCTTTGATTTATAGAAGAATTAAAAATTTTCTAGGCATATATTTTTGCCTTTTCTTATATCAACCATTCACAAAAGCCATTTAGAAAAAGCTACTGCAGGTGAAGTCTCTTGGTGTTGACCAAGACACCTGTAATCAATCCCAGCCTAGAACAGGGATTGCGCTAGCCACATTCTATAGCCCAGGCCACGTGGTCTCAAACAGACCTAAAAAGAAAGCAAAAAGGATCTTACTCCACAGTCCATCGTCCCATGTATTCTTTTATTACGTTAATTTTCTTGAATTGATGCTTTGCAAGTTCCTTCTCCAACATGTTCGCATATTTTGCATTCAATGACTTGCCTTCATTTGATATGTTGGTTCCAAAGCCATTTACAACATGACTTATTCTTTTACTACAAAAAGCTAATTAAAAGATCTGAAAGTAGGAGGAACAGCTGGGCATCCTACACACAAAGAGTAAGGACTTATGCCTCAAAACAACAATCAAACGAGCATTGACCTCTCACGAGGAATTTAGTGTAGCCTAGAAAGGAGATATGCATGAACCGTCGGCTTCACTGAACCAATTTTTACAAAAGAAAAGTGGTGCAACTAGTTTGAATTTTTCATTACATTTTAATAGTAGTGCTCCTCAGAGTTGATGGATGGCGAAGTCAAGACCTAAGAAGTTATTGATGCTTGCAAAGCAACAAATCACCGCTTTGATGTTCAAATACCTAGAGAGAATGTCTACTAAACCATTGGCAAAAGCATAAACCTTCACTTGACCGTCAATCCTCTTATACACTATTACCATTTTCTAGTAGCATCTTCTACCGGTTACGTCCCTGATCTCTCAAGCATGACAGTGATCGTCCAACTCTAAGCACCCTGGATGAGGAGGAGCACTCTAGGTGATGGTCTTCTATTCAACACTTAGCTAAAGTGCAAAACAGGACATTTTCACACCGGTATCTGGTATAATCGCTAGAAAGGGGTCAGAGGGAAAAGAACTCGAAAGGAAAACAATTGACAATCTCTTAAGAAACATATATTCTTGACTGTGTAAAGTCCCAAAGAGTTCCAGTAAAAAAAAAAGCCACTATATCCACATTCCTTTCATCGCATTGGACCAAGTAGAGAGTCTTGCAGAGATGAACACAGTAATTACCGCATCTAATTCCCAGTCCAGCAAGTTCTTCAAAACACCGAATTTCATGAGACGCCTCTCCTTCAAAGGTGCATTACATCCGCAACAAGGTATTTCTTGAACTCGGCTATGTTAATACGTTCCTGAAACAGACTTGCAAACTTCCTCCTCCCACCAAAGTTCATGCCAAAAGTGTTCACTATATTACTCTGCATATCCAATGATTCACACCATGGTACCCCCAAACGTCTTAAGCCACCAAGCACTCTTCCCAAACCAACTCCTCTGTGATGCCCCTCCCTCCACAACCACTTACGAAGTAACGAAAAACTGATCATTCTCAAAAGTTTAAACATCCATGCCTCAAAGGGAAACATACCCGACCCAATAACCGAGATGAAACATCTATACATCACTTGCACCTCCCAAAAATTATCCTTCCAATTTTCCCAATAAGCAACTAATGCCAGTATGCTCGTAAGGACATGAAATACGTGGGAAGACTAGATAGGGTACTTCTTACCGATATAAGAGTCCCAGCATCAACATATATTCTCTTCCAAATTGCCAATCTTCTATCAAAAGTTTCACTAAAGAGTAGTTCTTAAAGACGCTCCCAACAGTTAACCTAACCCCACCCTACCACCAACTGACTAAGCCAAGGTGCTAACAATCTGAACCTCTGGCACTGAAACATAAATACCAGCCCGAAGAACAAAAGCTCCTCCAAAATCAAATTGCAACAGAGAGGTTCAATGCGTTGTTTCGACATGTTCTAATTTATCAGTAAAATAAATTGCTCGATAACAAATTATTTCCTCACCGAGCCCACTGCACTCATACAGCAATTTTGTTATCAACATATTTGAGCATTTCCCTACCATCTGTCTAGCTACCGCAAAAAATTACAAACAAAACTGGAAATTCCGAATCCTTCCAATGTTGTTTTAATCTCGATGTTCTGCCTTTTTATTCTTCAGAAACAAATCAAATTAGTACCCTTACGACATATGCTCTTTTTCTCAAGTTTCTCAGCAACCAACCAGACTAATTACGCTCGTGCAGATCACGTGACCGCAGATCTAGCTCAGCTTCAACAAATCGTACCACAAATCTAACATGCACGGGATATTTCTTATTGAGTCCACAGAAAGGAAAAGATTACCGGATATAAGAAAGGCCGTCGTGAGTGGCGGAGTGGAATGCACGCTTACGCGGAGGAGGGGTGGCCAGAGAGGCGGCGATGCCCTCGCTGCCGCCGGAGAGGAGGTAAGCATTGCCGACCTCTCTGAACGGATCTCGATCGTAGACGTGAATTGAGGCGTTGGCTGACTCAATGTTAGATGACAGAAGGAGGAGTAGAGCTGTAGTGAAGAAGTAGAAAACTGGAGCACCTCCGAAATCCATGGCCGCGGATTTGGAGGGAGAGAGAGAGGATCGGCGAGTTTGGTGGGAGGTTTTATCAAATGAGTGAAACGAGGGAGTGAGTGAAAGGAAAGCAAGTTCGAGTCAGCAGAGGAGAGGAGGCAGCTGCTGAATACTTGAATATGCCAGCTGTACATAGTATAATTTCACTTTTTTGTTGTTGTTGTTTTTCACGCGCCTGTACGTAACGATTGCTACACGATCGTCGCTAAAATTTTAGAACTCGTTCGATAAGATGGACACTTAGTCCGATATTGAGAGCTTGTTTCGTAAGATAAGATGGAGAAGTAAAAGATAGAGAAAGGGTGAAAGAAAAAATGGTGTGACAGAAGGATTTTCATTTGTTTGATAAGAGGGGAGATAAGGAGTTAAAGAAAGCAAGAGGAATGAACTTTCTTAGAGCGATCGTTTTAACCGTCACAAATTTGGCAAAAAAAGAAGGGAAAAAAAAATGTGTGGTTCACTCCTTTAATTTTTTTTATAGCTCTTCAATGGCTACACTAACGCATTGAAATGGGATAAGACAATCTGATTGCCAACGAATGTACAAGAAAACTTAAGAGATGTCGTGAGATTTGGAAGAGTTAATCTCAATCCAACTTCCTTAGCGGATAATTTCACACTCCACATTGTTGAAGGCTGTCGTGTTCTTCGTGTTAGACGCAACAGCGTAAAGGCGAGATGGAATCAAAACCCATGATTCTTGAATTTTCAATCCTCCATTTCCTTTTAAAGAGAGAACAAATCTTCGAATGACCTACAACTGAGCGACACATCAACCAACTTATCCTATAAAGGAAAAAGTTATATAATACGTCTCATCGGCGATCAATCAGATAAAATTGTCATAACCCATGTCTCCATAAATGATTGATCTTAAGTCTCTCATTTTTCCGGTTGATGCAATGTTTGAACTATATTATACAGTAACACTTGAAAAGCTCCTCAATGAAATGTCTTGTATTCCATTAAGGGTAATACCTAATAAAGAATTATCGTAAGTCACATGTCACTAAGGCCAACAACGCTTAGGAAGTCCTTACATAATCTCCCATACCTCCTACAGAAAACCTCTCTTCCTTTCCAACCCCCGGCGAGGCCAAATGCTTCCTCGCCCAACTAAAATAGAACTCCATTTATCATGTGAGAAACTTTGTACCACAACGAATCAAGACGAGGTCATTGTGCCTTGCGAAAGTGCATTTTTTACCCACTTGACGGGGACGAAGACGAGGAGGACTTCATATTGCACTAAGAAAGGAATTGCATATGAGAGCTCCCCCAACCTTAACGAAAGAAACTATGTTGACACTTCTTCTCTTGCAGTCCAACCAGGTACAACTCATCGGCCATTTATTTGAGTCTTAAACAGATGCATGACTGAATAATACAGCTAAAACAACAGGATTGGGGATTGTAGTCAAGGAAGCCAATCATCATATGGGGATACACAAGCAGAAGTAAGCACTTAACGCGGCACAAGCGGAAGCAATGGCTGTAAGGGAGGCCTTAGCATGAGCAAGAGCATAAGTTTATTCCCAAGTAGAGCTCGTGACTGATTTTTTTTTTAGAGTAGTCGAGAAACTAGCCTTGGTTGAGCAATGGATAGAACTTTCGTACTCTATTTTGGTGGACGCTAAGAACATTGAAAGTGATTACCCATACTCCAAACAATAGGTAAGTGCAAGCAAGAAAAGTCTTCGAATGTAATTTTATTGAAGCGTGAAATGAAGGGTACTCTTGTTTTCAGATAAAAATAATAACTCACTCGTCCAGTCACAGGTAGATACCAGGTTCTCACACTCGCACTCTTTATTGCTTAATACTTTCCCATACTATTTTTTTTGAGTTACGAATTAGCATGTTCACATTGGATCCTCCCTCTCCCCCCCGTTTTCAATTTCTTGTCAGGTGCTACGATCAACCCGTTCTGGATATTCAATTTCCATCTAGATTCATTCTTAACATATTCACACGTGTATGACAAACAACATTTATAAATATCAAAAGGAGCTTTAGGAGACACTTTTCGATGCAAATTTTATAACAGAGAGACAATGTCCAATTCCATATTGAGATAAATGTTTCATACCAATCTAGGGGCCTTACGTTTATTATATTCATTTTCTATTTTTTGTAATGATGATAAAAAAAGATTTTTTTTGTGTACTTTTATCATTTTTTGTTTCTGTTTTGAATAAAATTACTCGAACAGTAACAAAAACTGAAAACATTTCCGAAGTGTTTTCAATTTTTTTTCACCTAAACTTAACCCAATGTAAGAAAAGGCAACTAGAATTTTTTGGTGAAAATGATAAAAATACATGAGAGTATTTTCTAACTGAATACAAAAATTATGAAAATAAAAACAGAAAACGAATTTGGTAAACATACGAGCCCATGGCTATTGGATTATATTTCCTTATTTGTGCATCCCAACAACGTGGCCATAGAAAAGCAATACACATAATTGAAATATGCCAGAGGAAAGCAATACACATAATTGAAATATACCTATATAGGGCAATAAGGATTTGTTAACAATATACAAGCTCAAAGTTTGAGCTTATCAATATGCTATCCTAGGTAAAACATTCAAACTAAAATGAAATTGACCAGGATACTTAAGCTTTAGAGGATTATCAGCTAATCAAGAAACCGTCCTTTCAACTGCAACTGGTTGCCCTTTAGGAGGACTCGGTAAACTAAGTAATACAGCTCCAAGCTCAGTCTCAAAAGCACAAGGTACATGGTCGTCGCTGTGAAATGTGATCAAATCCCCTTGATCAGTTGATAGCTTGGAAAATTCTGGTTCATGTAGAAGGTGACAGAGTTGCCTGTGAAGCCTTCCGATGGGTGTCAATATGTGTTGCACGCAAACCGACCTTTTCCTTTTTGGAATATGAGGGTTCCAAATGAGTGGTCGGACTGTGTATATGCAAATCCCGAGCTTCGGATTAGCATGAACCAACGAACACAAACAGAAATATCTAGGTTATAGAAGTTTTAGTTCACAAATCATACCAAATTCAGTATGAAGATGATCAGCCTTTACTTATACTCGCAAAAGTTGAAAACTACGGTAGCGTTTTAATGACAATCACGTTGCTAGTATCGTCTTGTATTATCTGAGATGATATCCGAATGGAACATACATAGACAAAATGAGAGAAATTTTGCGTCAAGAAAATTTTGAGTGTAACGACCGTAAGGACATGTAATACATCCAAAACTGATGTCATTTGATATGTATTAGGATTTTATAGTTACAACGGATAAGATGTTTTCTTCTGCTTTCATCGATATAAATGCGGGGGGAGTTAGCCGCCTATGCTAAAATCTCTTGCCTTCCTCGCCCCACGAGGGATGTGTCCAAGCTATTTTGCAAAACCAGTGGGTCTTCTCTTTTAATCTCATCCCTTCACTGTATCACGTCATTGTTACAAATTTAATAATAAAAATTTTCTCATTATGCATCAATATGTTCTTCATTTACAATGCAAAGAACTACATATATTAACTTTTGAATGACCATATATTCTGCCTCATCTTTGGGTGAGATGGACATAGCCACAAAAGTGAGAACATATTCATTGATTTGCAAAAAATGATAACAGGTTGCTCTCAAGAAGACAAGACACAATTTTTAAGAGATTTTGTTGTTTAAGTTCCAATTTTGCAATCAAAGGAACAACATAGTGTAAAGAGGACTTTCATCTAAAACAAGAATAATGAAACCGTGACTTACATGTGCAAGCACACCTAACATGGCTGACACACACTGCTCAACATAGTTTAACATGTCTATACATTGCAAAGAAGTGAGACATTCTACCAAATTACTATGAGTTATCTTGTGAGTCATCACAATCTAACACCCGATGCTTATAGAAACAATTGGTACAAAATTAAGGTAGCGTTTAAAAACACTTTCAGTTTTGACTTTCTGTCTTAAAAAAAATAAAAACAAAAATCAATTTAGTTTTTTTTTTTTAACAAAAACAAATGGGTGTTGGATTACCCAGTTTTTATTATGAGTGTTTGATTATCAACTTTATAACTGGTTTTCAAAACTGAAGAAAAAAAGACAAAAACTGTATGCCAAACGAGTTTATTTTCTTCAGTTTAGAAAACTGAAAAAAAACTGAAAAAAATAATGTGTTTCAAACAGAGTCTAAATAAACACATTTGTACGACTTTTGGAAAGACATGTAAATAAAAGGAAAAAAGCAAACAACTGCAAACATTTTTAGTTATGTAACCGAATTTTCTAAAAATTCGAAAGTATTAATACATGTCACGATCAAAATGACTTACTGAGTATTGATGTGAAAGTAAATATGTACGTACAATACGAAATACAAGGGTAGAGCCATGATTGACTATATTAAATAACGTTAAAGAACACAAATTTAGAATCAATTGTCCTACTATAAAATGACTCTTTACATTTCTTAACCTTTTCTTGTATCGCAATAATTTATTCGTATTTAACGATTTTAAATGATTGAATCGTTACTGTGAAATCATACTATATATACTCGTGCATGTATATCCACACCAACGAAAGAAGTTTGTTCTTTTCTCCAGATAATAATTTGTACTACAAATTTCGACATTGGGAAACGAGTAAGATGACTGATGAAAAGTAGAAGAAGAGATTTAAACGCCGAAGTATTGGGTTTTGACCCGCCATCACATGACCCGAAACCTTTATAAACCCGGTAACTTGAACTCTGCCAGAAATTCCAAACCCAAAAGCTCCAAAGGGAGCTAAATTGCAGAGCTGCGACTCATTAAATCAGAGAAGAGAATTCTTTATTTGGTATGTACACTATATAACGAATCACATATATCTTATCATTTTATTGCAGTTTATAAATTCGGATGGCGAATCATCACTGAGCTCGTGTCATTTAGTTATAATCATATTGGTATAACTGTTATTCATGCTGAGATTAGAGTTATTCATGCCCATTATAAACAGATTACATGTCGAATTTGGTTGTATGTTGTGAAATCTTCTTTTTGTGTTTATTTGTTTTTGACTTTTGTCAATTATTTTTCTTTGTAGCATGATCAAATATAAATACAAGGGTGAATGTTGGTTTTGCAGTCTAATTTCTTGCTAATGGTAAAATTTGTCGCCAATGTAACTTTTGGTGCAAAGTGTTAATTGAATACTTATCTCATATCAAAGCAATAAAGAAGTGAGAGAAACACCATAAGATAATGCTCTCAGTAGCATATCCTATGAGATGTTTCGGACACATCCCATATGCATGTCCAAAAGTCGAGCGTCCGACACAGATACCTCATGCATTTTGAAGAGTCCATGTAGCATAGCATATGGGTTAGAGTAGATAATGAGTCTCTCTGTGTTTTTTAAGAGGTATGCATACATAAAAAGAAGGAACTATAATCTACTGATTAGAGGAAGAGCTGGTGCATATAAAGGAATAACTTAGTAGCAATCTTTAACTAAGCGAAAAGCATAGAAAGTAGCCTCATGTTTGTAGCTTGAGATGTTTTTTTCTTACCATTTATGCTTTGCACCTCAGTGCCCTCCTCAGAGAATGTTGTAGAATCTGAGCTCGATCTGTTTCCATCGACTCCTGAGGCAGCTGATTGGTCGATAGTTCTTGGGGATCCTTCTTCGGATTTGGGGTTTCTGCAATACTTAATTCTGATGGGAATAGCTTGCTTAAGAGGTACTTCATATAGCTGTGAGCTTTGAATGCCCGTCATTGCATGCTTAGGAATATATCCATCAAGAGTCCCCCTAATCCTCCACCTTGATCCACATGCATTGCACAAAACAGGCTTTTCAGGTGGTCCCATTCTCCACAGTGGGGTGTCTGTTCCAATTCATCATCCCTTAGCATTTAGATAGAACACACCAGTCCATGATAGCTTGCTGTTACTGAGACTAATAAAGTAACACAAAAGACATTTCCACATATATGATAGCATTAAGACATGAGGCCACTCTGTAATACCTAACTGCAAGAATGACATCAATTTTTTCTCAGGTTGTTCGTTACTCATGATACTCGTTGGTATAAGATTGTTGAGACTCCTCATCCTAAACTTAGGAGGAAAGAGAGAAGAAGGGGGGGGGGGGGGGTGTTGTAAAAATAAGGGAGAGTGTATAAATGAAAAGGAAATTATATGTTGTCTGACATATAATAAAATTTTGATGGTTTTGGTTTAGGTTTCTTTGGTGTTCATACAATTCTTGTATATGGTTTTAGGAGGGAAACTGTTAAGAGCATATTACCAGTTTAGGTTGTTTTGAGCCCGCTTTTGATTACTAAACGTATATTCCATTAGAAAACAAAGGGCGCTGTGCACTCATAACTGTTTCTCTTAGTAATTTTTCCTTTGAAAGGAAGCGCACCCCCTGCCCTAGAAAATATAAGAAACATGTGATTACCTCAATTTTGTCCTAGTTAGCTTAGCATACCTAAGCTTTCCGAAAGTTAGGTTTTTGCCACCTACAATGTTCTTTTGGTGGTTCAGATTTGTAAAGTAGAGGAAGGAATGGGTTCCAGGGACAGGATTGAGTAGAATTGGCATGATTTGGAGATGTCATATATCACAACTGTTAATGTACAGTATGTCATTTTACTGTCTTTCTTTTAGCTTTCAACTGTTGCACGATGGGCCGAGGAAAGTATACTGTTGTTTCTGGCTAGCCAACCAATTAGTTGTGGGGCGGAATCAAAGACCTTGGACAAATTCTGACTTCTCGCTTCTCGATTATAAAAAGCTAATAAATCATAAGTTATATTAACAACATATTAATACAATATAGACTAGAGTTTCAAGAGATGCCGGAAACCGACATGCACATCTTTGACAGTTGACTAACTACCATAAGTGCTTCCATTTGGACCAAAATCCGTCTTTAGCAGTGTGGCAGAACAGCAACGTGCTTTCTTCAACCATGTCATAGCTATCGTCTCTGCCATGGTGCATCTCACATGCTAGGATTTAGTTGCTGATGTTAAACCCATCTCTTATGATGCAGTTGCTTGTTCAAACACTGATCTGTGGGCAGTATTCATGCCTTTCTGCTTCTATGGGTACTCATTTTGCAGCTACTGCGGTGTTTACAACCCTGGAGACTGAGGACAAGTAAACAAAATCTGAAGATACATAGCTTCAGTAAGAATTTTGCCTTTTCACTCTGGCGCTCAGAGTGTCCAATTTTCATTTTCTGTATCCGTGGATAAAGTCATACTGGGAGCGTAGTGGTAGCAGTCATTTGTTAGCCTCTCTCTTGAAGCCATCAAGTCATGGTTTTTTCTGTAAGTTGTGTTATCGTCTCCTTCAGGTACGCTATAAAAAAATCTAGTTAACTTCTTTTTGTGCTCTTTCGCTAGCTCTCGCTCTCTGTCTGTCCGTCTGTCTCTCTATTGTGCATGCGTTTGTGTGAGTAATTCAAAGACAATGCAGTCTTTTCTTGAGGGATGAACTTCAAACCAAAGGTGTGTCATGAGCCAAGAATGCTGATGACAACCGTAGCAGTTGTTATGTGTTACTAGCTGTAAAGATTCGCTATTAAACACTCAATTAATTTAGACAAAGTGATTCCTAAACATCGGCTTAGCCAGATATGAGATGTTCATTTTTAGAAAAGTTAGGAAAACCAAGAAGCACAATCCAATATTTGAATTAGGAATATTGACTGGGATCAAGACATACGTAGCACATTCAAAACGAGGACATTGATATCAAAACAAATTGCAACATAGAAAAGAAAAGAGAACTTACATTTAATGCCACAATGGAGACAAGGCCCTTGTCTGCCCATGAAAACTGATCTTTCTTCAGAAACTTTTTAGCAGCAGCCCCTCGAGAGACTAACCTAGTACTACTGTAAGGGATACCAAGAACCCTTAATTGCACTGATGCATAAACTGAAGTTTGAAACAATCAGCTAAGAGAGGAAAAGGATGACGTTTCAAAGCGATTGATCTGCATAATACTTTCTGTGGGTAAAAGAAGATAGGCCAGAAGGATTTCACCAGAAGATCAAATGTAGGATATATAACTTCTATTACCTCTTTGTGTAGCCACCTTTTTGACTCACAGTTAACTTGCTTTTGATGCTGCCTTATTGAAGATGCTAGTGAAGGATACACACAAAGAGGCACTTTGCATTGAAAGATAGAATCTTTATTCAAACTAAACCTGAATGTACTTTCCTACTCAGACCATGAAGAGAGAAAATCCCAAAGGCAAAATGAGTTATGAGATTTAGAAGCGAATATGAGGAGGAAGACACATTCAATCGGGAGATTCGGAAAAATCAGCACAGGAGGTGTTTGTTTTATTTACTCCTATTAACTCCTGCTTTCTGTCCTCCTTTATAACTGGTGCCAATGTTCCTGAGTTCATACCTGTCACGGCAATCCGCCACTGGTTAATGCTATTAAGAGTTGAAGTGCTTTAGAGATTCACTGAATCCTGAATTTCTTTAATTTAAACTTGAGATCTATCCTGTCCATTAAACCACCTTTCTTGTAGTTTATCGATTTGACCTGATTTATGCAATGGATTACCATCTTAGGTAAAATTATAATGAGTAATGCTGCTGCAATCCTTTACTTCTGATATTCGCTGGTTTAGTGTTCATTATTATTGCATTGAAATGCCAGCACAGATATCTTTGGTTGCAATTGTGACCAGCCTTTTGCAAATTGCCTTCCCCCTTCCATCACCTCCAATTGTTTGTTCATGCAAACATTTTTGTGTTATTTTGTATAACTCTACATGAATTCTGAGTAAATAAGAAAAATGTTTAGGTTGCTTAAAAACCTTACCTTTTGAAAATTTTGTTGTGCTGATTTAAGTTCTATTCTAATAGGAGGATGGGTAGCCAGGAATTTAAGTTAATCACACTTTTAGTGCAATCAAATTATTCTTCCGTAAATTTAACTGCATGTCAACTGAAATGGTAAAGATATAAAAGTCTCGAGTAGGTAATTAAGAGCATTTCAGTTTTCGGATTTTTAGTTTTTCAGTAGAGAAAACTATTAGTTCACTTTCCCACTTATAATGACTACCCGAGTTCTTAGAAGTCTCGGCCCATAAAAAATCCACTCTACACCAAAAATTAGACTTGTAAATTGCATGGTGGTTATATCTGTAGGCTACAGCACTTATTATGCCATGCCAATTTGAAATCTATAGGGTCCTAAGATCTTTCTTTTAGAGCTTAAAGCTAAATTTGTATTGATGATCTTCAGTATAGAAGATGCTCTCTAATTATTTGACAAACACAAGGTATTTTGGAGATAATTGCCGATCATTGGAAATTTTAACAAAAAAAGTAAGTGGCAATTTTAACATAAGTAGCAACGTGAAGTTATTAGTTCGTCGTTATATGCAATTAATTATACTTGCTAGCCATTAAATGTTTAACCCTGTTTGTCGCAGCTTATACATTAAACATAGGGTTAATCACACCTATGTCCCTGAGATTTAGATGTAATTACACGTATTCATAAGTTTGAAAAAATAGGCACTTATGTCCTTTGACCTAACGGAATATACAAATACATAACGGAATGGTTAAAATGATCATATTGCCCATAAGTAAAAGTGATATCCTCTCCTCTGTTTTTCTTTTCAACTCCAATCACCTGAACACCACCACCGCGCCAATCTCTCCTCTCTGTTTTCCCTTCTCTCCGCCCTATGTTGTATTTGTCACAACTTTCTAACTCCAATCACTTGGAACATCACAATTCAGCAATCACTTCCATTTTCTTTGCGTCAAACTAACCAACACCATGGCGGCCGCGACCACTAACCACCACTAATTAGCCTACCACTGGCGGTGGAAGTGTTGAGTTTTGTTTGGTGCAACTGTGGTGGTGGTGTTGTTTCGGGTAAGGAGAAGATAGAAATTGTTAGAGTTGAAGATGATAGAGATAGAGAGAATTAGGGTTTGAGACCCAAATTTGAAAATTAGGGTTTGAGACCCAAATTTGAAAATTAAGATTTCATCCTAATTAACTTTTTAAATTAAAGTTTTTAATTTTTATACAGACAGTGTATATACACTGTAAGGGTAATGTTGTCATTTTAAGAATACGTATCTATGACATCAGCAAAAAAATACACTTTTTGGACGAATCCTGACATGGACATAAGTGTTATCTTTTTAACGTTTGTGGTCACGGTTTGTTACTTTTTAAAACTTAGGCTTCGTTAGACAATTTTTTTTTCGTTTTCAGTTTCCAAAAAAAATAAATAAATTAAAGAGCAGTTTAATTTTATTTTTTTTACAAAAACAAGTGGGTGTTTGATAACCCAGTTTTTTTTTGTGGTAGTTTGCGGTGGCTGTTAGCGGTCGGCAGTGGCTGCCGACGGTCGCAGGCGGCGAGGGGTGGAAGGGTGGTGGTGGTCTTAAAAAAAAAACTAACACTGAAAAAAAAATCAGTTTTTGGAGTTTTTAAAAACAGTTTTGATTTAAAAACTGGGTTTTTAAACTGAAGAAAAAAAAAAAAAAGAAAATAGTTACCAAACGTAACTTTTTTTTTCAGTTTCCAAAACAGAAAAAAAGTTGTGTCAAACAGGACTAGTGTCCTTGACTGTATTTTCACCTAAACCTCAGGGACATGCGTGTAATTAACCCTTAAATATAAGATGCTTATTGACTAGATCATTTTGAAGTAGTTTGTGGGAAAAGCAGGTGTGCTGTTTGTGGCACTTGTGTACAAGCAGCTTTAAGTTGTCAAGAAGTCAGAAGATTTTGTTGAAGCTGAGACTCGAATGAACTGCAGTTCCTTTGTATGACCATACTGTACCAGTCTGCTTTAGCTAATATCTCATGAAGTTGCCCTAGTTTGCTGTTGCTAAATCTTTGTACATCATTCTTTGATCAGCAGAGATGTTGTTTACTGTGGACTTGGGCACTTGTGCAATTTTAGTTTTAAATTGTACATAATTTGATTATCCACTTTCTTTTCCGGCCATCACCACTATCCATAGCGCATGGTGGCAGCGAGGAGGCTAGATGGGGGGAATACACTGCCTCTTCCCCTCGCCCCCCCATATTGTCCTTGAATCTCACGTGCAGCTGGTTGGATCCCACCGGTGGTTCGCTATTGCGATGATGGAGCTGTCCTAGTTGGTGGGGCGACCGTGGAGGCTGCCGATGGTGACAACGGAACTGTGGTGGCGGCGACTGGGAGAGAGAGAAAAAAGAATAAGGTTACATCAGGGGTGTAGTTTCAACAAAATGACCTCTTTATCCTTAATTAACACACATGTAGGCTTTAAGTAAGGGCATAATGGTCCTTTTATTAATTACCATAGAGAAGGGTTTTTTTTTTTCCTTTTCTGAGTGAAGAATATAAATATATATTAAGATTAACAAAAGCCTAAAACAAACTATAAACGAAAACATAGAAGACCTAAAAGACAAGACTATTTTTTTTTAATGGATAAGCAAGCCCAACTAATTGCAAGATAAAATCAACTATGAAAAGATAATTACTATCTAAGACCTAGATAAGACCAAAATAAAATAACTAAACAAAAGCAAACAACACTACACTACTGCACTGCGAGTCGCCCACCCGTAGACCAAACAACTGTCTTATGGATGCAGCGTCACCTCGAACCTTGTGCACCCTTGCTGATGCCAGAATCCCCACCTTATCAAGCTGCCATTCTGCTGTCAAGCCCCAATGTACCCCAAACAGAAACATGAACTTGCCGAAAAAGCTAAGCCTCGCCAGAATCTCCATTAATACGGTAGCCTAAGAACCTGCCGAGCCCCAACCACCTATCGCAACCTCCACAGTCGCAACATCAGCCACGCTACCTAAATCAACCAACTACAGGCGCAGACCTTTCTAGGGCAAGGGGGATCAACTGCGGAGAAGGGGGAAATAAGCCCTATGAGAGAAAATTCTATCCTGGACTCACCAATTAATCACAAAAACCAGGGCAGCTCGATTCCTATGATCTCGATAGAGGAAGAACTGAAGAAACCCTCAACCAAAACCCAACACCTTAAACTCCGAAACTAGGACAACCCACCGGCAGAAAACCACTCTCACCTGTCGACCACAACCCAACTGTGGAGCCACCGATGCCCCTGAAAACAAAACCCAACTTCGCACAAATCGATCACCAGTGTCGGCTAATAGGGAGGACCACGTCTGCCTGATGGCAATTCGTCGCAAACCCCAATGACCGTCTAACTCGCCATAGCCTCCCAGATCGCAATTGAAAACCCCAACTAAATCACGACCTAATCTACCACGTCACCACATGCCGGAAAAATAGACGGTGGTGATGGAGATGTAATAAAAGACAGAGGTTTGGCAAGGAAGGGGTGATTGCTTTTATCGCCTTTCTTAGGAGGCTTTCCTGGAAACTAATGTAAGTTCTCACCATAGAGAAGCTCTATTATGGCATAAAAACGCATTTGTCTTTTCCTTTTTAATTACTCCATCCGTTCCACATAATTGGTCAATTTTTTTTTGCACGCAGATTACATATTTAATCAATATATATGTATTTCTTATTCTACCATTTAGAGACAGGAAGGGAAAGAAAGTGGACCAAAAGAGGAAAATGAGTCAGTGAAGTATTAGATGTAGAGAGAGAAAGGAATAAAAAATATAAGAAAGTACACCAAGAGAGAGAAATTGAGTTGATAAAGATTTATATGTGGAGAGAGAAATAAAATTTTAAAAAGTATAAAAATGATAAATATGTAAAAGTACTTACATAATCTTTCTTAATTTATAAATGAAATTTTTGTTGGGACTGTCCAAAAAGAAAAGTTGATCAAATTACGTGAGATGAATGTTATAGTAATACAAAGTGTGAACAATTGACTTTGTTTGATTGGGTTTTTGTTTTCAGTTTTTCTCCAATTTTGTAAATTGGAGAAAAAAAACTCGTTTGGTGCACAGTTTTTTTCCCTTCAGTTTTGAAAATCAGTTTTTAAAATAGGACTATTTTTGAAAACTTTTATTTAGGACTTTTGGATTTTATTTTGAGACCACCACCCTCCTCATGCCGCCACAGCCATCGTCCACCGGCCACTACTTGCCGCCGGAGGCTTGCAGCCACTGCTGGAGACCGCCGTCGGCCACCCTTCCGGCCACCGTCACGCCCCACTCCCACCAGTGTAAACTATCACTAAAGAAAATCTCAAAATAAAAACTGGACAATCAAACACTTAAAAGAAAAAATTCAATATATAGTCTGGGTAATCAAACACCGATTTGTTTTTGTAAAAAAAAAAAAAAAATTTTAAATTATTTTTTTTTAAAAAAATAAAAAAATTAAAATTAAAAATGATTTGAAACGCTATCTAAATAAGGGCGTTATTTGACTGTTTTATTGTGAATTGTGATGAACCCACCCCGGCGCAGCCTATATAATTATTTCTGGGATAGGATAGGATTGGATTGCGCCTGAAGTTCCTTCGGCCGAGCTGGGTTGTAATCGAAAAAGACTTGGGCTTATTGGGCTTTCACCTGTCTCAACCCAACCTGTCCAAGTTGCAATTCCCGTCGAAACGGAGGAGACGCGAACGGCGGAAAGCCGAAGCATGACGAGGACTCAGCCCACCGCCGTATTCATGGCCTTTGGCACCAAAGGCGACGTGTATCCACTCGCTGCAACTCTCTTTCCCTCTCTACATTTCCGTATGTATCGAACAGGATTCGGTTTCCGCGTGCGTCGAACAGAATTCAGGTCGTCAAGCTATGAGTCTTGTTTTATAATTTTTGTCCGTTTTAACTTCTAATATTTTTCTAGCTTAGAACGTGGACATGCAGATATAGACTTTACTTGCTGATTTTTTTTTTCTTGAAGTAATCAGAACTGCAATATATATGGCCGTCGGTATGGGATCGGGACGGTTATTCTTAGTTCCACTCGTCAAACCATATATTCTTGATATGCAATTACGGTTTGAGTTCAATTTTGGAGTTTGTTTTGCTTGAATTTAAACATATAAATCTCTAAAAGTCCAATGGAGACAAATGTAGGGAGTAATACAATTAAGTAATTTAAAGGTAAAGAGTTCCTCGAGCAAGGATCATCGAAGAAAGATTTGGTACAGTTTAAGTGCATTCTCATTCAATTCTAGCACTTGTGTGGACGCTTGGATGGGTTGGCAATCGCCCGATAGACAACCTGACTGTATGCATATGTTAAACGCAGTAGCTTGTTTGCTAGGAGGCACCTGTTGTGTTTGCTAATTTTCTGCAATGTTTAATTTTGGTAACTGAATGTGATAAAACAGTCACGGTATTTGACAAATGGTTTTGCTTCACGTTGTTTTTCACACCCCAAATCAAATCAACTGTGCCATAAACCGAAGATTTTGGCCTAGAAACGTTTAGCAAGATATCTTCTCTTTTACTTTTTCTTTGGTTGTCTTAAGACATTTTCTTGTCACTGCAAACCTACCAATTGGAGAACAAACATGACAACTATGTCATTATGCAGGCCATTGCTGCAGCTTTTGCTTCTGACCAGGAGCAGTACCATGTCAATTTTATAACTCATTCAGCACACGAGGTTTGCGCATTACGTTCCGGAGCTGGTCTTCTGTCTCTCTGCCGTAGTCTAAAGTCACAGGCATTGCATCAATGAACCAAGTAATAGCTTCATGAAATTTGGGCTACCCTTGTAGCTGCAAAACAAAACGATAACCACTGTTTTCCTCTTGCAGATTGCTAAGTTGCTTCCGTTACTTTAGGGTAGTACTGGATGAACCCTTACTGGTTTGTAGCTTTGTGCTACTTCCCATAACGCTACAAAACCTTGAAACCTCAATTGGTTTTAGATGCATTCCAGATCTGTATTTATACATTGCTCAGATGAAAAAAGAAGTCGCCACCAGTTTGAAACTATATTGTGTGACGAAACTTGTTAACATCATTAACACAAACATCATTGCTTTGGAGAGTTTTTTGGAGATTCATGATAGGCTCATATCATACTTCAGATGAGGTTCATTATAAACATTGACTAGCTATACTGTACCCCGATTGAAGGTTTGGAAATGTTATGTTCGCTAATCTAAGAAATGCCAAACATGACGCTTTTAGAGGGAATTACGTTGATTAGGTTTTTGAAAATTTATGCACCCAGTTTCATTGATTTTGGTGAAAAGCAATTTAATATACAAGATGCCACATACACACACAAATGTACTATTGATATTATAGTATGACAAACCGGGCTTCTAGCAATTGCATAGACATTTTTTTCTGATGGAAAATTTACATTTTTAAACGGACTATAACAGTCTGCATCTTTGGACCAAACTAAAAACATCAGTCCATGTTTTTTCTGTTCATTGTATGCTAAATTAGTCTACCATTCGTGATGGGTTTCCATTCCTTTATATCTGGCAGAACCTGAATGCCCATTTGTCAGCAAAGAGCGTAAGTTTTTTTCCAGTTTCATCACCGTCCGTGCTTTCTACATATGGAGATGATGATACTGCAGGTTTTGATTGCTGAACTTTACCTTGTGCTGGTAATCATCATTGTATGAAACATCTCTTATGTGGAGAGAAGTCATTCACCTGCTCCTTATCTCTCTCGCATTTGTTCCAGGGTCTGGCAAGTTATCTTTTTTGCTGAAGAAAAGAAAAATTACAAGAGAGCATCGACAAGAATGTGCTTCCATTTTTGAAAGGATCTTTGGAGATGACCCAAGCATGGAGGCTGACTTTATCATGATAAATTTCTTTGCATTGGTAATTTCTGACTGAAAGTTTGAATCAAAAAGTGGTGTCGGATATTCCTTGGAATTGTGTGATGAAGCAATATCCTTAACATTTTGAAACAGAATCTGATAATGAACCATCATGCTACTTGCGTAATGATGCAGCCCCTATTTCGATCCAGGAAGGGTGGAGCCTTGCAGAACTTTACAATGTCCGCTGTACTGTTGCTGCTCCGTATGTGGTTCCTTATAGGTAAGTTCCACCAAGTGTAGTAAATCTCCTTTTACTTCAGATCTGCATTGTATTATTACACCACCCAAACAACTTCTTATGCGCTGGATCTGTGCTGTGTTCCGCGACCGCTCACGCAGTTACAAGTTCTCATTACTTGGTTCTCTCTTGTACTTAATTACCCTATGCACCAAAAAGTAAGTTTGGGGAGGGATTAAAAGATTTAGTCATCCCCATTTAAACATGGCCTGTACAGGAAAAAGAAGGAAAAGATTTCCAATTAAACTTCTGAAACTTCATCATAGTGTATTTTATCTTCCCTCAATCCTTGTCTCAGAAGTACTGTATATTGTATGCCAATTTAGGCAAAACACCTGCATTGTTTTCCTACTTGTTGAATAAATGTGACTGGAGTTTATAATGTTTTGTGACGCATTTTGCTGTGCCCCTTCTTCATTTGAACGTCGATTTAGAAAAAGAATTTCCACTTTTGTATGAATATCTTCAAGAAGCTCCTGCAGACAGGGTAAGTCGTGGAATTGAAATGCATTATTGCTACCACTGCAATATTTTCCTCTTACACTTGGAAGGAGAATGGAGTTGTACTATTAATGGTTTTGCAATCGAAGTTGTATTTATGTCTTTTGTTCACATCTATATGTAGCCATTAAATGATTCTCACAGAATATTCCAAGTTGTGTCCCTAAATTGTTTGCCACCCCTGCTTGGAATAGGTCTGTTGGAAAGACGTTATTCACTGGATGTGGCCACTTTTCACTGACACCTGGGCATCATGGAGAAGCAATGATTTAAAGCTGAGTCCTTGGCCCTTCACGGTTTGTCATTTTGGACAATGGAAGTTTTCCTGTTGTATTTTTCATAAATGAAAGAGCTGGAAATTATCCCAATGAAAAACATTGGTCCTCTGCTTATACGTTTTGCTGATTATTTGGACTTGCTAATGTGTCTGTGTGATCCAGGATCCAGTAACGGGCCTACCGATGTGGCATGATAGGTCTCAATCTCCCCTCCTATTGTAAGGGTTTGTTCTTAAAGTACCAAATTGTGAAATGACTGGTTCTCATATTTACAAGTAAAGAGTTGGTAAATGTGAATCCTGAATAAGGCTGATTTTGCCCAACTACTATCGCGCCGCTTTTCTAAATTGACTGCTTTCTTGTTGGTCACAGAGTTAGCACTAAAAAGCTTGAAACTGGGCGTTTACATAGTTGTTTCCTTGTACGTCCAAGTGGATAAATTACCTTAAGTACTATTCCAGGCAATTGGGATGATTTTATTTTCTAATTTTTTTGGAGCATATTCACTCTAGAAAAGTGGCACATTCGGGGTACTCAAGAGCACCCGTCTAGTTTTTCTGCTTTCTTAGAAATAAAAATCCCTTTGCACACACGGCTGGAAGATATGATACGTGAATGACGAAACTAACCTTAGATGAGAAGACTTTATTTCCAATCAGCATGCGTAAGAGGTATATAATTGCTGGGGGAAGTGAATTTAAAGGCTTTGTGAAACTGACGATTATACTCAAGAGAGCGTGAAAATGAGAATAGATTTGTCAGATTAAACTTAAACTTGAAAGTGCATTGATCTGTCCTTATATTTTGCAGATATACATATTTATGCAACTTTTATTACGGCTTAATTTTTGGGCTTGCCCCACCTTAGGGGAAGTTTGTAGATACTTGTTGTGTTGGACGATATTATGCACGTATGTGTTCATAAACATGCACAGACACATTTTTATGGGCTTATTAAGTAACTTATCCATATACCTTAGCACATGACCACGTACTTGTTCTTGTGCTTCCCTATATGGCATTGGTGATTATTGTACAAAATTTACTTCACAAATGTCTTAAAAGGGGCTTATCACCCCTTATGTGTTTTGCTAATCAAATCACAACACTGCTGTTAGCAAACCGTTTCTTCACCCTCAAAATCTGATAATCATCTCTTCTGTTTCACCCAAAGTGGCCACAACCATTGACGGCCAGATCACCTTCAGAATCGATAATTGTTTGATTGATAGTTGAGGAACTACATGGTTGCTAGTTGAGGAGTTATTTAAGGCCTGAAATCCCCATTACTTTCTAGATCCCAAAAAAATTGATCATATTTCCTTTTTGGGCTGTCCCAAAAAAATTGCCCACTTTCCAAATTAAGAAAGATTCTGTAGGTTCTTTTTACATGTTTACCATGTTTACCCTTTTTACACTTTTTTTTATTCTATTTCTCTCTCCACATTTAATCCTCCACCAACCCATTCTCTCTCTCCTCTCTCTCTCGGGTAGAAAATATATATCTTTAATATATGTGCAAGTAATTAAATTGGGACGGAGTGAGTACTAGTTTCAAACATTTCTAAGTGCAGAGATTTAGTTTTGCGCACCATTTCTGCCAAGTCTTAGGCTTCTTCTTACAGTTACCTTATGCCTAAAGACACTAAATGTCAATCACTTGGTAGGAAGTCAGTCTAGATCTTCTGTATTTAGAGCCATCTAGGCCAACTAAAGGAACCTTCTGAGGTAAGGGCAGAGTAGTAGCAATCTCAACAGAAATGCGGCAAATTTCAGCCCTTGCCGTGTTCTCTCGAACAAATTGCTTACTTGTACGGCTGGAATTCCATTTAACAAGTTTTGGGTGCTAGATTAGCTTTTCCTTTACTATTGTAAGCTCGATCTATGTAGAAATATAGCAAGAGTAATCATATGATGTCGATCTGTCGTCTGTTGAATCTTTACATCTATACAAACTGCACAGGAGGAAAATGAGGTTACTCTCTTCCCTGATTTCTTACTTCCTTGGCATGACAGGTACGGATTCAGCAAAGAAGTTGTTGAATGTCCTGGTGTGTTTTCCCTCCCTGCTGCCCTTTTTTTAGTTTGTAATTTGGGTGAGAGGAAACTCTCTATGATGATATGCTAGAACCAATCAATTCTTGTAGGTTTCATAAAATATGATGGAAATAGACTTAAAGGGACTGAGATTGTTCTCATGAATTTCTAAAAGTAAAGGCACCTTCATGCATTAATTTCAATTGTGAGTGGGTTTCATAAATTTAGTTAGATGTTACTGTCACATGATAGTTTCTATGTTTTATGTTTTTCCTTCCTGTGTAATAATAGGTTACTGGCCTTCAAAAGCTAGAGTTTGTGGCTTTTGGTTTCTTCCTCTTGAGTGGCAGTTTTCATGCAGACAGCGTGCCAAAATTTCAGCCTCGATTTCTCTAGGGCATCTGAACATAAAAGACGAGTTCTGTTCAGCTCATGCTGAGTTGCAATCTTTTCTGAAGGCTCCACTACCTCCTGTTTTCATTGGTTTGAGTTCTGTTGGAAGGCAAGTTTGTAGTTTGTTCCACATTTCCTTAGGATATGTTCTTCAGCTTTATGCCCTTAAAAGTGTTTGCTATTTGGCTACAGCTGATTTGTCTGCGTAAGTTAGGTATGTTACTTTAGGTGTACAAAAATGGAGGCCGCACATGTTTTGTTGTAGGGAAGTTTCACTGAAAACTTCGTACTGCACGAATCAGCTTAAATTCATTATTGAATTGAGCACTATAGATGAAGTTTGTGCCGTCAACATGTAAAGCACTTCCTGATTTCAAATTTTTGCCTTAATCGGAGAGCAAACAAGAGAGAATAGTTTGGGACAATTTTGAGAGAGAACATGGCCCTAGAAGAACAATAACATAACAAGATTTTTGTACTTCATCTCATTAAACAAGGCTTTGGTGAGTGAATTGAGCATGTTGATAACTATAGCACGTTATGATCCTACAATGACTTGCTTGTTTCTTCCGTGAAAACAATGATTATGGATGTAATTCTACCCTTCATTCTAAAAGCTTATGAAGTTTATGTTTAACTTTTCAATTTGGCCATTCTTCAAACTAATTGGATGGAAGAGTATCTTTTAGAGGAACAATTTTTCAGGTTTTTTTTTTGAAGTAATTGGAAAATTGGGTTAGGTGGTGTTCAAGATATGATTTTCTTACTCGGAGAACACATAAAGCTGAACGTCCAATATATACATTTGCATTACGGTCTTGTATTTTGAAACTTATAACATCTATTATGTTTTGTCTTCTGAATGAATTTCCCTTACTATGTGTAGCATGGGCTTTTTGAGGAAGCCTCGGGTATTTCTTCATGTTCTGCAAGCTGTTTTAGGTTGTACAAGTTACAGGTTCCTTCTTTTCTCAGCTGGCAATGAACCACTGGACGCTGAAACACGCTCAATTGCTGCTGAAGCATCATCAGATTCAGAACAAAGAGAGCTCGATAATGACGGGATTTCTATTTTTGGTGGCCGAATCTTTTGCTTTTGGGGGTGAGCATCTAGTCTAACTTGGTCATCTGACTAGGAACTTAGTGAAGACAAACAAGGCAGTTCAAAAATAGATAACTACAATGTACCTTTCACAAATACAGGGCAGTTGTTGCCAAAAACAAAAAGTATAATGACATAAAAGCTTATAGCTAGATAATCAAGAAAAGTGAAGGACGCATTAGAGGTCCACAAGTTTAGGGATATGAAGAAGCTTCATAGTAAAGATTCAGTGCTTACTACTGTGGCATCACTTTCTAGAATTGTTCTTGCAAATGGAGAACTTGTTTCATAGGTATACCTGAACTGCTCCTCTAGAGCTGAGCCCTTTTTTTTGTTAGTTTTTGTGCAGCCTTCTCTTTGAAGATTAATAGCCTTTTGTTATGATTCAAAGCAGTAAGAGCTAAAGGCCTATGCTCATCCCCCACTGTTGCATGCCATGCCACTTGTAAATTTTTGGTCTACTCTATATTTGGCTTTTCTAGTTTCTCCTTCAAGTATTTAGCCATCAAAATGACTGCTGGACAATGAACCCATTACTTATGTAAGAAGGTTACACTAACGTTTACAAAAAATTTCCACCCACGTGTAGTCTTAGTTTTTATTTCAATGAAGGCAAATAGGCAAAAACCTAGAATATCGTGTTGCCTTTGTCGAACAACTTTATGGTTTGGAACTTACTCTACACGCATCCAGAAGATTTCTCTACCAAAGTTTCTAAGTTCATGTTCCTAGGATATGCTAATTACAAATATGATGCTTTCCAGGACTTATGTACTACATGAGACTTTCTATTAGATCGTTCTTGTGTTGGTTAAGAACTTGGGGACTACGTTTGTAGAGCCTAGAGAGAAATCACTGCGTACTTCACACATCTGAGAAATATACACTGAGAGTATGACTCGTTGTCCAGAATATGCAAGGAACGTCAGTGGTTCCAAGAATTTTAAGCATCATGGCAGTGCAAAATTTTGCCTAGGCTCTAGCATTTAGCTTTCCAGTTAATATTGGGGCGATAATAAACAGGCCAATATTTCGCATAATATCAAGTAATTTTTTTAGTGGAATGTACTTGTCATTTCTTTTGAAATTTACAATAAATAGTACTTGACAATGAAGATTTTCTGTTTTCACATGAACAGTTCATTACCATACAATTGGCTCTTTCCAAGGTGCGCAGCTGCAGTTCATCACGGGGGCAGGTAACTTTGCTTAGCTTCATATTTTCTTTTGTAATTTATCACTCTTTCAAGTGTTCCGCGCACTGGCCATCTTACTAGTGGACTGTTTTTCATTCTTGGCCTTGATGTATTACAGTGGGTCCACTGCTGCAGCGCTACATGCTGGAATTCCACAGGTTTGATTTGGGTTAGAGATTGTTGTTTTATCTGGACTTCAGCTTTCTGTAATTTTCTTTTAAGTGCCATTCATTTTCTCTAAAACTCAAAGGGATACAGCTCTATCTGACAAAACAGTAGAAGTTGAGATCTGAATGTCGAAAATTCACTTTAGAGTGTTAGTAAAGATGTATAGAATGAGGATATTTGATGAAGAGAATGCTTCACCAGGTCGCACAACACCCTGGCTCCCCGAGCACCTGTCAGGACACGAAAAAGATTCACAATGACGTACACGGTGTTGACACTGCTTCCACACTGCTATGATCTATGCACAGTGCTAGCTTTGTCGGTTTACATAAGAGAAAGCTTCTCTTGCTCCCTTGATGGAAGCATCTGCATGCAGTTGATACATTTCTGTAGTTCAAACTCGAAATGTATCTAGACGATTCTTTTTGGTATGGTAGTTGTATGTCTCTGAATTGTAGTGTCGTGTGACGTCATTCTAGCAACCAGGGGTGCCCGCTCCCCCCTCCCTCAAGATGAGATAACTTTTCCTCTTAACAGGTTGATATTGGTGGCAGGTGCTATGTCCATTTATGCTAGATCAGTTTTACTGGGCAGATAGGATGTTTTGGCTTGGAGTTGCCCCAAAACCACTGAAAAGAAACCACTTAGTGACAGATGAAGATGATGATGCAGGCATCAAGGAAGCTGCCAATATTCTAGCAGGGTCCATACATTATGCATTATCTCCTGAAGTCAGAGCACACGCCTCAGAGCTTGCCAGTAGACTCTCTCTTGAGGTATACTTGTGGATATTGCTGGTGCATTTGTTTGTTGGTTATGTCATATCCAGTAGACATGTATATATGGATCCAGATAGTATCCATCATATATCTGGATTATTAGAGTTGTCTTCTGGTTTGTTGAGTCTGGATAAATGAGTTTATAAGGTTTCCCTAGTATGTTGAAGGAACCGTTTGGAACCAGAATGCAAATATGAAAACTCACTTCAAGTTCTTTTAGTATACGGAAGACGAAGAGGCACATTCCATTATTGGGGACCATTGAGTCTGAGTTATGTTTTTAGTTTACCAACAAATGCTCAGTTGTTTGTTCGTTTAGCTGAAAACTCAACCCAAGAGAACCCAAAAAAAAAAAGAAAAGAAAAGAAGGAAAGGAAAGACCCTATCGCAAGAAGCACTTTCTGAATATCAATTGTTTAACAGACGAATTAGCTGATTCTTGGTCATGCTTGTGTCGTTTGTAGTTTTTTATGGACAATCTAATTGTTCAGAACTCCAAAACTAGCTGCATCATCGTCCAGGCCTATTGTTTGTAGATTAATAGATTTAGTGGAAGTGGGTATGGCTAGCTGTTTCATGCCTTTGTCTTTGACCTTAACGGACCATTCTGGCTTAATTTTTCTGAGCTTGAACTAGAATTGCTACAAACTGACGTTTTCAGGATGGAGTGCTGGGAGTAGTGAGCTTCTTGAAGGAAGAGCTGGATTGCTCTAATTCTGTGAAGCACTAATTGCTGTCTGGTTTGGATTCAAGTAAACTGCGCAACTGTGGCCTCTTCTAGGTGATTTTTAGGTGATGAAATATCCATTCATTAGTTTCTTTAAAATCATTTGTTTAAAGGATGGCAGTGGTGAGGCCGTCTGCTTAATATGAAAAGGTCCCCTGTGCTTTCTTTTTGTTTAGTTGCAAAGAGACGGGCAACTGATGAATGAAACATTTGTTTCAAGCACCTTGCTTGTGGCTTGATTACGCACGCATGACTTGTTGAGGTACGGGTCTCCTTTTCACCTCTCTCTTTCTCATGTGGCTAAAACTTTATTAGTCTCTATACTTTGCTCCCCTGCCAAAAGCAGCAAGACAACAATTAATGATGAGGGCATATCGGATTTCTCAAACTTCAAGGAAGTGTGTCAAATACTTCTAAGCTATGAGTTAATTGACCTTTCGGCATAGATGAGGATTCTATAAATGGGGTTGAATGTTTGGCTAACGTTGCTAACCATTTTGTTCAGGATATAGTCCTTTAAATTGGTTCTTAAATAAGTTCTCGTTGTTTCATCTATTGTATTCATTCAGTCTTTGTACAATGATATATTTTTTTTCCATTCAATCGTGCATTAGTGATACTCCTCCTCTCAAAGTGCAACTATCTTCCTTTTCGAATGTTCCAATATAAGTGCCAGCTTTCTATATTTGGAGTACAAATCTAGACACAATTCTATAGCTACCCTTGTTTGGTGGTTGAAAGATGGAACCCACCTTGAGGGCATGCCATCTCTTTCTGGTTTTAATTTCCGTGTTCTTATGGTGAGAGAAGAAGTCTTATCTATACTATATGTATTTGTATTCAATTGATAGGGTCATAGGGTCTTTGCCTTCCGAACTTTTAATTCCTTTTTTTTTCTATAATTTTTCATTTTTAAAGTATATCCTGATAGGTGATAAACTTTAATTATTCAGAAAGTAATTTCTAACCCTATGACCTCTCTAACTTTTTTTACTTTAGCTAATTCTGAATTAAGAAGATTTCTTTTCTTAATGCCGTATAAAGATATTAAAGTCTAGGTTCGCTGATTCACACTGGAAAATGGGCCTGAATTCTGCACTCTTCACCTCCATTGTTTCGTTGCTCGAATCCTGTCTTTATGACCATGACGTCACTTCAATGATCAGTGGACTATCACTGATCTGAGACCCTCTTCCCCTCGTTGCTAAACCATACCCATGTTCCCGGCCTACTTCCCTCATTGCCGACACCCTGCTTGGCAGAATCTCACTTTTGAGCAGTTCTTCTTATTTTGTTTTGCGGGTGGTTGAATCCTTATCTGTAAGGTCATAAGGCTGTACTTCTTCCCCATTAAACTTTATTTATCAATGCAATTCTCTTATTCCAAAAAAAAATGACTCCAGAGGAAAAGCAATAGAAAAAATAGGAGAGATGATGATAGAAAATGAGGAAAAAAGGGGGGTTATAGGTAGTTATAGATAGAATGATGCTAGAAAGTAGGAGAACATGACGAGGTAAGTTTACATTTAATCACTTTAATGACCATTGTTTATTTTTTGAGGCGATGTATATGACGGATTCAAAAAGTTGAATAAAGGATACAACTGAAAATACAAAAATAAAAAATAAAAAAAATTATAAGAGTGCTTTCCATTAATAGTATTACAGGTTATAACTACTCTTTCCACTTTTCAAAAAAGTATTTTACAATGCGACGAGATAATGCGGTGGGGGTTCAATCCACGGGAAAATATTAAAATTGGACCAAATCACTTTTTTCAGCAGTGTGAACGTTGTCTGGTACGCCGGTAACACGTCATTGAGTGCTCAGTCCTACGTAAGCATAAAATGGTTCTTATCTGTACATAAACAATTATAAGAACAGGTATACATAATACATCTCGATTCTGCCCATGGGTGCAAGACTATAAGCTCTTCCTTTGCTACTGGATATGCTCTGAAGTCTGAACTTGTGGAGTGCGGAGGATTTAGGCAGTCGTAGAATTACTTTATGCTTTACAGTGGGATATACAGAATTACCTCGGGACCTTTGTTTCCTAATTTAGTTATTAGAGTCAATTATATAAATTAAGAAACTTTGCCTTCATTATAGGTTCTCGATTTTTTTAGGGCGTTCTCACATTTTCAGATGAAGAAGGGAGAAGTCAATTGTCTCTCGATCCAGCACTGAGTCTGAGTATCGAGCTTTTACGTACTGAAACTACTTCTGAATTAGTTTGGTTGCGATGGTTACTTGGGGACATGGATCTCCCTTTTGAGTCTGCTACCCTTGTTCATTGTGACATCAGAGCGCTTTCCTGGTCATGTACAGTGATGTTTTTCATGAGACATAAGAGAGTAACTGTCATGTCACTCATATCCATCTCACTTGTGGTACACTTCAACTCATTCTTGTCTCGTCCTTTGATCAACTTGTAGATGTTTTCACAAAGTCTTTCTCTTGAGGAAATAACTTTTTACGCTTCATTTTCAAATTCAGCCTTGATCTCTAGTCAATCACCTTGAGTTTAAGGGAATTATTAGAGTCAACTATGTAAATTAAGAAATTTCCTTAACTTATTCCTTATGTTGTGTCAATTTTTTATTCTTTAATCCTTAATTTACTTATCGTACTTATCATTAGGTCAGTTGTAATGCCTATATATACAAACCTCTTATGTACTCAATAAATACGGAAAAAATTACAAACAATTAAACTTCAAGTACCTTGGCTTAGGAAATTCATTCCCTCCATATTGATGTTGGGGTAATGAAAATCTCCACTGCGCACTAGTTGGAAAGGACCAACTTTGTTGGTGCCTCTGACGAAGTTTACCTTCAAGTCAAGTACGCAGAAATTCAAACAACAGACCCCAAAGTCTACAATGGTGGTGAAATTTCCCAAAAACCAGTGGGTGGTTAGCTGAGTCTTGACGACCATTTTGAATGCTTGAAGACTGTTAATAGTCTGCTTCTTTTTGGATGGAACCTGCCAACCCCCGTTACTTTCTCACGGACTTGGGTCACAAACACGCAAAGCGCATGGGACCCACACCCTTTATTCCAGGCCCGTGTATTTCAAACAAGTGGGGCCCAGCCCATATCTGTTCGAGTCCCACTCGCTCACATGACAAGCTCTATTTATAGGCCGTCCTCATCTGCTAGCCATAGGCCATCTCCGAGTACAAGACACACGAGACATTCACACTTTTGCTTTATCTGCTCCATTTCTTTGAGCTTTTTGAGGATGTCTCAGGGAAGAGGCAGTGCAGTTGCCACACTGATGGTCATGTCTCTCCTCGTGCTGCTTCACTGTGAAGTGGCTGAGGCAGCTACTTACACCGTCGGAGGTGCCGGTGGCTGGACATTCAACGTGGTTGGCTGGCCTAAAGGCAAGAGCTTCAGGGCCGGTGACATTCTCCGTAAGAATACCATTCTTCTCCTCTGAGCTTTACACGAAGAGAAAAGTGGGAAAATGCTACTCTCGCTCCTTGAATTTGTTTTCCAAACGTAGCTTGAAACCATACCTGTGCATGGTTTATGGAATTGCTAGTGGCACCCCATCTAAGCTACGTCTCCTGTGCAGAATACGGTTGTACTAGTAATGTAGTTGGCCTCAAAAGCATCGCCAATGGGTCCAAGCCTGCATCTATATTCCAAAAGAACTACGTACAAAAGAGTCTTAAATGTGTTTTTGTACTGGCTTTAATTACCATTTACTTGTCTCTAACGTCAGACCTTTGCTTTTGTCTGTAATGCAGAGTTTAACTACGACCCATCATCCCACAACGTGGTTGGTGTAGGCAGGGTTGGCTACAGCACTTGCAAGACCCTGCAAGGTGCCAAAGTGTATCAAACTGGGAATGATAAGATCAGGCTTGTCAAGGGGCAGAACTTCTTCATCTGCAATTTCCCAGGCCACTGTGAGTCTGGAATGAAGTTAGCCGTTACTGCAGTCTAACAAGAATCACTATGAGTCGGTAGAGTGGGTGAATTAATAAAGTTGGTCAAATGTTACATGGACCTACATAGTTATATAGCCTTGCAACTTGATGATGCATCAAGTTAATTGCAAGTACCCATGTAGACATGATGCATCAACTTTCATGTCTTCTTCTCTGTTTAATAGTGCTTTATGCAATATGAAGGCCCATGCCAATATGCCATAGCTAGTGGGTACTGTGTTAATGTAAGCTCATCATTCAAAAACGAGGAGTGAGATCAATTAAGGAGTGAGAACGTAGCACAAGGCCAAGAGACACTCGTCTCACTTTCCATCGCACAACTGATAAGTTTGATGAATATTTACGTGTGCCTTTAGCTCAAGGCCGTCAAACGCACGCTACTTTCACTTATCTCATTGATCAGACTCGTAACAAACTCGCAGTGTGGAAAGGTAAATTCCTTTCTTTTGCAAGTCGTACAACCTTGGTCCGTGCTGTGCTCAACTCAATCCCGACCTACTCTATGCAAGCCTGCGTGCTCCGGAGCAGTATCACTGATCACTTTGACAAATTAAGCAGAAATTTTCTTTGGGGCAACAGTGAATCGAAACGTAAATAGCATACCATAAGTTAGGATGTTATCTCGCAAAACAAAGCAGTGGGTGGCCTTGGTATACGGAAAACGTCCACTGCAAACCAAGCAATGTTTATAAATCTTGTCTGACGAATTTGGTAATACCCTCAGAATATATGGGTCAAAGCTCTCAATGGCATGTTGCTCAGTGGCCATCTCACTCCCGTTTTTTGGAAAATACACTTCACGCCAGGATATGATAAAATTCTTCCTCTACCTAGATGGCATGTGGGGACTGGGCACCAGATCTCTTTTTGGCACCATAAATGGCTACCAGTGAGGGTTCTTTGCAATCTGTTTATAGGCCCCTCTCCCTAATCAAAGTGAGTCGGTAAAGCTGAGTGCTTTCACTAAAAATAGAGAGTAGGACCTTGACTTACTAAAATCTCTTCTTCCTCTAAATTTAGTGCAATTGATCTCCACTGTTCCACTACCTCAATATTACGATGAACTTGATGCAATTTATTGGCCACTAAATCATGGATCTCCACAGTTCCACTACCTCAATATTACGATGAACATGATGCAATTTATTGGCCTCTAAATCATGGAGTTTGTTCGGGTTACTGCTATTTCAAACTACCAAAAAGATCTTCATTCACCATGGTTGGAATTGAATATGGAATGTTAGGTGTTCACCCCGCATTTAGAGTTTTCTCTGGAAATGCATTCATCATGGCCCCGCGGTACGATTAAAAATGCATTGGCTGACCGACAAAACTTACCCTCACGGCTGTAGGGAAACTGAAACAGTCCCCCACTATATCTGTACTTGCCCGCGGATCCAAAGTATTTGGATTCTCCTGCATTCAATTCACGACAAACCAAATCAGGATGGATGCTCTTTGACAGACGAACCTGTGGTCCACAAAACATCCCGTGGGACACTTTTTTTTGTCTTTGTTCTGTCTCAAATTTTTGTATCACAGGAACAAACTCGTTTGTCTCAATAAAACTTTTCCGAAAAATTGTTCGCTGCTTAACTAATCCTATGCATTAGCCTGGGACTACCTTTTCTTTATTAATTGGGACGATGGCACTCCTATAGAAAAACAGATCATATTTGTTGGATGGCAGCCCTCATCTGAAAACTGGACTAAACTTAGTACAGATGCTAGCTAGCGCAGATCATCAATCTCAACTAGCGGAAGAAACAACAATTATTAGGGATAATAAAGGTAGATGGATAGGTGGTTGCTCTAGACACCTGCGAACCGTTTGATAGTCAAGCGGTGGAATGGTGGCCAGTTTGGGATGGTCTACAACTTGCTTGGAACAAATGACTAAAATATATACTTTTGGAGTTTGGCGATAAACTTATAGCCACGTTAATGAACTCCGAAGAACCCCCCTCCCCAAATATAAAAAAAATTGGTTCTTGATTACTGGGCACACCTTAAGCGTACGTGATAGGTGATGACAACTCATATATATAGAGAAATCAACTTTTGCACGGACTTCATGGCAAAACGGGCAGGAAAACATCAAAATGGTTACCAAACACCATGCAATTGTTAGTTAAATAAAACTTTTCTTGATTTCTCAAAAAAGAAAAGAAAAAAGAGACTGTAGCGGAGATTATTAGCTACATAGACGCTATTTTTGTTTTAGTTTTATACTCCTTACATGTTGAGTTATCTTCTTATGTGATCCTTACCGTCATTGCATGTCCTCTCATTCGATGTTTTTTTTGGTGAACCAACACCTTCTTCGAGGCTGAAAGTAAAAATATTCTGTTATCATGTGTATTGAGGAAAATATATGCAGAGTAGCGAATCAAGAAAAATATAAAATGTCAAAAAGACGGTTAGTCAGATATTAATTCCATTTTGCAAGTTCATTTTGCTTGGAATTATTTCTTACTATCGACGGAATTATCACAATAGCCCTAGAGTGTGCTTGGGTAAAAACTTTCAAATTCCATGAAGTTTAGAATTGCTTTATTTTAAAATCCTTGTATTTCAAAATCATGAATTTCAAATAGTAATGTTTGACAACTTTTGTGAATGAATATTGTATAAGAACAGAGGGTTACAAAATAAAAAGGGTGAATTACACCCAGTACTCCTAAGGTTTACCTAAACTTACACATGACACTTATTAAGTATTTTTATTATATTAAACTACATATTTTTATTTTTTAGATAACAAAGTCAATATACTCGATGAAAAGACGTTAATACCCCTCATAAACAAATTTTTTATCCAAACACCGTCTCACCTCCCACAGCAGCGGTACATCTCTCTCTCTCTCTCTCTCTCTCTCTCTCTCTCTCTCTCTCTCTCTCTCGCACATGGACGTTAATACCATAACCGCACTTCCACTTGATCAATTTTTGGTCATCTTCTCCGGCTATAAGTTCTGTAATAGCAAAATAACTATCATGTGAACAAAAAATTATCTCAAAATTTACCAGCTCATTAGCCAGAAACCCCACAGCTTCACCCAAATCATCGCGGACACCAACCTCATCACAGCATTGCCAGCTCCAAATAAATGATAATTGAGGATTTTAAGATCATAAAATAATTGTTAAAGGAGAGTACTTTACACTGAGCACCAAAAAAAGAAAAAAAGAAGTACCTTACATGCACCACAAACTTTAATATTAATAGTTATCCGCTGCTGTTGAGCTGGTTATGGAGTATGGCTTGCAGGCAAAGCTCTCAAGGAAACCTTCTTGGAGAGTATTTCTCTCATAGGGGTAATTATGATTGCAACTTTGGTTGAATTTTCAAGAGTACGTTTAGCCAATTCAACCCAAGAAATATGAACTTTTACTCAACCATGGGTTAAGATGGGTTGAGCCAATATAGTAGTTTGTCATCTTGGATTGGGTTTTTAAAATCCATCTATGTAAAGATTAATATTTTGTTGATAACTTCTATAGAAAGGACCACCACCGTCGCTGTCACGTCTTCACATCACAATCTGCCGCCACCTGTCACCCCTTGGAACCACAGTCGGTAATCGCGGCCACCGTCGCCCTAACCTTTGGTTGCTGCTGCACTCGACAGTCGACAGTTGCCACCATCGCCGGCTGTCGGCAAGTCCTATCGCTAGTATCAACTGTCGGCCACCTCCTCACTATTTTTTTCTTTAAATAAATTTTTTGGGCCTTTGATCAACCCGTTGGAACCTAAACATTAATATATTCCCAACCAATCGAACCCAAACCAACCCAATTATTTAATTTTATTGGGTTAAGGCTCAATGGTTCTATAAGCACATGAATTTTCTTAAGTTGAGTACAAATCCAAGCCAACAAACCAAGTTGCACCCCTGGTGATACTCTCAGCAAGTTCCTTGAACACAGATTTTATCAAGCATGTGCATGTAATCAAACTTTCAAAATTTTGGAACGTATTTGCCTAGTGTTCTGGCGCTGTTACACTCTATGCTTCTGGTTAGTGATTGCAATGCGTATCATCATTCTCAAAAGTATCTCAATGCCTCTATTATGTTGTTAGTATGTAATAAGGAAAAATGTTACAACTCGGGTTGTATTCAAACTAATTGAATAAAAAAATAACAATTATCATTTCTTTTGGGTTTATGACAAAAGTATCCCCAGAGCTATACATTATTTTGCGCTTCGTTCCTCGTAATTTCAACTTCGGAAAATGGTTTCCCGTAATATACATTGTACACACAATTTCTTTCCTAAACTGCAAGATAAAACACAAAAGTAAAATTAATAGTCTAAAATTAAAGAGTTACACAAAAAAACTGTAAAATTCTGATTTGGTCATTATCTAAGGGCTTGAAATAGCTTGATCTTGAAACTGTACTTTACTTCTTTAATCTTTGCGGTTGAAAGATCGTCGAAATGATACTTAAACTAGGGCTTTAAGACTTTATCCCGAATAAGCTTAGCGATCCTTGACTTATAGAATCACCAATGTTGTAGACGAATTCTTCTTGATTTAAGATAAAAAAAAGTACTAATATCTGCATGCCTTGAAGTGCTTGATTGAAGAACGACCTTAGATTATTAGTGCGTATTGTTCTTCAAATGAAACACAAAATATGAGACATGAGAGTTTCAGTACATGGAGTTTTGGTTTTGGTGGAGGAGACCCCCTGTGTTTCTTCTCTACCTCAAGCCCTTAGCCCTCAGCCCTCTATTTATAGGCGAGGTAGTGGGCTCAATCTTGGAGCCCATAATTTAGGCTTTGACTTCATAATTAAAGGGATTTTTGTTCCCTTTGATTTAATCAAAATCTCTTAACTAAGTGGATTCTTATTTCCGTTTTATTTAAGAATACTTTCTTTAAATCAAAGTTTACTTATTTGACTTTTGTAGCAAGCCCAAACACTTGGACTAGACTAAATAATTCTATTTAGATTAGTTCTTCCAATTTAACTTTAATTCGAGCCCACTGTTTTGTTTGACTTTCGGTCAGTATTTTGGTCCGTATCTTCCGTGATGTTAAATATCTGAACAGTTAACAACATTTTGCTTTATTTACTAGTATAGATTTTGAGTGTGCCATATTTATTTGTTGCAGATTACTTCAAAATCTGACGTCCGTCAAAAAAACAATTGACTAATTGGTCGTATGTGTGTCATGTGCCATTTTTATGACCGAACTGAATGATATATATGTAACTTAGCATTAATAAAGCCCAGAAGTGACGGTGCTCGGACAAAAGTACCCCTAATGTAAAGAAGATTCTAGTACAACTAAACGGCAAACATGCCATTTTCCTCCTTCCTTCCCTAACCCCCTACCCAGAGTGCCGGTCAAATCCTCGTCCCCTGTCCTAAGTGCCCTGATCCACCTCCAACTACAGTCGTCAAACCACGGTGGCGGTCAAGTCCTCATCTTCTATTTTCACCGATCCACCTCTACCTACCATCATTGAAGCACCCTCACATATCTGGTCGTCCTTGCCAACCATCGATGGCTTTCTCATCCTCGCCCTCCCCGCGCCAGTTAATCATTCTCCTCTATTTTAGCCGGTCCACCTTCAACCGTCATCGAACCACTATCACAGATCTAGATGTCACGGCCCTCACTAATAGAAACAAACCACCGCACGTACTCGCGAACCACTGGTACCACCATGCACGCACGATTTTCCCTGAGCTATACTCTAGCGGAGGATAAGACATTGCTCAGTTATATTGATATGGTGTTGGGTTCGAGAATGGTGTTGGTGAAATAATTGATGTGTTGGTAGGGGGCAAGATAGAGAAGAGGGCAAGAAATGGTCGGGGGGGTGTGAATGGTTGTGGTGATGGTGGTGGGTATGGTGTTGTAGTGCTAGCGCTGATGGCTGCTGGAGGTTGGATGTGGTGGTGGCTGGTAGAGTATGGATGCTGTGGCTGCCTGTGTGTGAATGTGGTAGCTGCTAGGCCGTCGATCTAGCCGAGAATGGAGGTGTATGGTGCTCAGTTATATCGTCGATCTACAATTGTAATCAAACTCAAAAAATTGTTTCATTCTCCTGCCATTTTCTTAATAGCCTTATGTATAGTTAACTAAAATATGATCGCTTATGAAGAGTTGTAGCATGCCGTTATTTATGATCGTACTTCCAACATTACATAAACATCACTCTTATATTCTTTTCTACACATTAAAATTGGTATCTACGTGCATCTCTATTAATGTTGCCATACTGAGTCATCTTGGGACCAACTTTTGCTTAAGATCTACATGGCGAACAAAATTCAGTATCTGTTGTTTTATAAAAAAAAAAAGGCGGGGTTAACTTACCTTATTTGTTATATTGTACTTTTGGAATTTTTTTCAGTTGGTAACCTAATCATATTTAAATATTTTTTCCCAGCAATCTTAAGCTTTATACTTTACAAAGTTAGAATATATAATTTTTTGACACATTCAAGTAGCAATTATTGATAGTAGGCACAACATTCCTCACCGCAATATATCGTGTGGGCTATCAAAAAAACAAACTTTAGGTAACTTAAACTCGATTTAATATAAATATATATTTTTACGATGCATTTATCATGTTGGCTCTGCAGTAAAGGTTTGTTGGGAATTTTCCATTATTGATTCTTACCTTATTAATGTTTGTACTACAAGGAATAAGTTGCAAAAAGAATCAATCAAATTGATTGATTGGTTTGAGAGATATTAACTCTCAAACATTGACATTTAATAAGGTTAAAACTAATCATGAAGTAAGTTCTCACATGGCTTGGAAAATGAAAAAGTTAAGGGTATTTAAATGGCTATGTGACATATCATATTGTTCTAAAAACACATGGCTTGCATGGCCATGCACTCGCACATGTGCGGTGCACCGCACAAGCGTGTGCCGGCGGTGGCGTAAAGGCGCTATTGGCGCTTTTAGGCCCACCCAGCTTAACTTTTTGCGACAAATTTAGCCTGTGAGTTGTAATTTGGACTGAAACAGTGTAACTGTTCACGAAATTAAACATATTTCAGATTTGTTTAAATTCGAAATGGCACCTGTCTAAGGTGCCTTTTAGTTCAAATATTGCAACTGTTCAGTGTGTCTACAGATTGTGACTGTTAAGTGACATCTGCAGAATCACTTAACTGTCACAACTGTTTGCACCTGTTCTAGGCACCCTTTGGTGTCTATAAATAGGGCTGATGGTTAGAGCATTTGTTCACTCCGAATTCTCTCTTGCTCTCTCTCTCTCTCTCTCAAATTTCTATCTGTTGATTGCAATCTGTTGTGATCAACAAAGTTTCGCCTGTTTTATCTTGGGAGGCAGATTTGCTGCTACCCTACGCAGATTATAAGGAAGCAAATACTGTCTTAAGAAAAGAGTGCAACGCATTCGACTCAGGCATATTTCACTCAATTATTCTCCGCACTGCCATTTTTTCATCAACAATCTTAAGACAGTATTTTGGTTACGATGGAGAATACTTCAAGGATGCCTGTGATCAACGACATCTCAAAGCTGGCTAAGTTCGATGGCTCTTTCTTTAGGCGATGGAAGAGCAAGATGTACTTCTTTCTTGCTACATTGAAAATTTCCTATGTGCTCATTATTCCTAAGCCTATCGTGGATGAAGCTGCAGACGAAGCAATAAAGCAGACTGCCATGAAACAAAAGCAAAGGTGGGAGGATGACGACACCTACTGTAAAGGCTACATTTTGGGAGGGCTGTCCGACACTTTATACGACGTGTACGAGATCAAGTACGCAAACAGCACCGCAAAGGAACTATGGGATGATCTCGACAGCAAGTGCAAGACGGAGGACGCCGGGAATAAAAAATTCCTAATCAGTAAGTTGTTTGACTTCCGCATGGAAAATAGCAAGTCTGTTATTACTCAGATTCATGAACTGCAAATGATTATGAATTTAATTATTTCGGAGGGCCACTCTCTTGACGAGTCTTTCCAAGTGTCTACTATAATTTCTAAATTGCCTTTAGCTTGGAAAGAATGTCGTAAGGAGTTAAAACAAAAGAAGGATGCCATGACCATGCAAGAGTTGGTCAAGTATATCCAAGTTGAAGAGAATTCTCGAAACTTGGATAGGCTTGAGTTGGAAGAAAACAAATCCTCCAAGGCTCTTGTAATAGATCATGGCTCCTCTAGTGGCACTAAGCGTAAGCTTGATGGTCAAGCTTCTGCTTCTACCAACCGGCAAGACAAGCCTAAAAAGGCCTGTTGGAAGTGTGGGAAAATTGGCCACTTCAAGAAGAATTGCCGAGTGGCTAAGAGGCAGAAAAAGGACCATGCCAATGTGGTTGACAACGAGGACTTCGTTGCAGTGGTTTCCGAAGCCAACATGATGGTGGAAGATGAAGAGTGGTGGGTGGACTCCGGTGCAACCAAGCACATTGCTAAAAACAGAAATCTGTTCAAGGACCTCGAGCCAGTTGCGGAGGGATATCATCTCTGCATGGAAAATTCATCTACGGCTAAGGTCATGGGCAAAGGAACTGTTGTGCTCTATCTCTCCTCCGGAAAGAAGCTGACCTTAAAGGATGTGTTTTTTGTTCCCGATGTTAGGAAAAATCTTATATCTGTTAGTATGCTTAATCAGTTTGGATTTAAGATTTTGTTTGAGTCAGATAGTGTTATTCTGACCAAGGGAGGGAACTATGTTGGCAAGGGATATGTAACCAATGGATTGTACAAGCTTACTATTGCTAATAAAGATACTAAGTTTGCTTATATTGCTGTTCCATTTAATTTATGGCATTCTAGACTAGGTCATGTTAATTATAAATGCATGAAAAGTATGGTAAAATTGGGTTTAATACCTCAAAATACTTCTCCTAGTTTAGAAAAATGTTCAGTTTGCATAAAGGCTAAAATAGCCAGAAAACCCTTTAAAGGGGTTGAGAGGAAAACACAACTATTAGAATTAGTACATTCGGACTTGTGTGAAATGGAAGGTCATCTTACAAGGGGTGGTAAAAGATATTTCATTACATTTATAGATGATTGTTCACATTATACATACACGTACTTGCTAAGGACTAAGGATGAAGTTTTGGATAAATTTAAAATTTACAAAGTAGAAGTAGAGAATCAATTAGATCGTAAGATCAAAATTTTACGGTCGGATAGGGGAGGTGAATATCTTTCCTTTGATAATCTATTTGAAACTTGGGATATCATACACCAAGTTACAGCTCCTTATAGTCCACAACAAAATGGTGTAGCCAAAAGGAAAAATAGGACCTTGCAAGAAATGGTTAATACCTTATTACTTACTTCTGATTTGTCTAAGAATTTGTGGGGGAAGTACTCATGACTTCTACATATATACTTAATCGTATACCCCACAAGGTATCTAATGTCACACCCTATGAGTTATGGAAGAAGAGAAATCCTTCTTTTGGACACCTTAAAGTATGGGGGTGTAGGGCTTTAGTAAGGCTAACCGATCCGAAAAGACCCAAATTGGGACAAAAGGCAATCAAATGTGTCTTTATAGGCTATGCTCAACATAGCAAAGCGTATAGATTCTTAACCATGGAATCAACGGAATCCGTTAGCCAAAATATTATTTTGGAATCTAGAGATGCAGAATTTTTTGAACATTCTTTCTCTAGAAATCGAAAAAGTGAAGACACAGTCGATGAGAATCAAGTTCACCCTACTCCGGAAATAGGGGAAGGAGGTGAACTAAGGAGAAGTAAGTGAGCAAGGATTGAAAAAACCTATGGTCCAGATTTATACCAATTCTTAGTTGAGGGAAGTAGAAATGAAGGTGATTACTCTCATATGTATAACGTAGAACATGACCCTCTTACATATCGAGAAGCCATAACTTCTCGAGATTCTGACTTGTGGCAAGAAGCCATAAATGATGAAATGGAATCGATAATGTCAAACCAAACTTGGGTATTGACGGATTTACCACCAGGGTTTAAACCAATAGACTGCAAATGGATCTTTAAGCGAAAGCTTAAGCCAGACGGATCTGTAGATAAGTATAAAGCTAGACTTGTAGACAAGAGTTTTAAACAAAAGAAAGGAATTGACTATTTCGACACTTATGCTCTGGTAGCTAGACTTAGCACTATAAGATTATTGTTTGCTTTATCATCCATTAACAAACTAGTTATACACCAAATGGACGTCAAGACTGCTTTTCTAAATGGTATTTTAGATGAGGAGGTGTACATGGAACAACCGGAAGGTTTTGTACTAAAGGGCCAAGAAACAAAGGTTTGTAAGCTCATCAAATCTTTGTATGGCTTAAAACAAGCTCCTAAGCAGTGGCATGAACGATTTGACCAAGTCGTTCTCTCTCATGGATTTAGAATAAACGAATGTGACAAAGGCGTTTATTCTAAGTTTGATAAAGGACGTGGTGTGATAATATGTTTGTATGTGGATGATATGTTAATCTTTAGAACTGATTTAGATACTGTCTTAAGGAAAGAGTGTAATGCATTCGACTCAGGCATATTTCACTCAATTATTCTCCGCACTGCCATTTTTTTGTCAACAAGGTTGTGAAAATGGTAAGATTTTTCGAGTTGTAATAGTTAGTAATGTGTACTTGGATGGGATCTGGTTTTCCATATAAAGAAAATAATGTATAAAGAAGATAAAATTATAAAAGGTTGACCATTTAATTTTGTTAATTAAAGTTACTTTACTTATGATGTTTGATTTTAGATAGTGGTCTTCTTGCATTATGAGCATTCTAGAATAAGAGTCCAAAGTCAACGTGGACAAAAAGAACAAAAAATAGAACAAATTTTAATATTTTCAAAAGAATATTACATGCTACCTATTTTAGTAAAGTTCTTTTGTCTTGATTTTTATGTGCATTAGAATTCAATATTTCATAAGAGTCCAAATTCAATGTGTTGCCAAAGGGAAAAAAATTAGTCCATATTCAATGTAAGATTTTGTAGGAAGTTAATATTTAACAAGTGTCATATTCATTGTAGGATACATACTCATCAAGTCATAAAGAGTTCAATAGAAGTCAACATTAAGACGAGGCTTCACGGCTATATATTGACTTAATTATATTTATGATTATTAGAATTTGACATCTCAAGGTCTATAATTTCATCTCAAGACTCACATAAGATTACCAAAACTAAGTAACAAAACCAAAGTCCAAATCCAATTAAGGAAAATATGGCAAAAAGCATTGGTACCATTGCAAAATTACCAAAATATTATTGAAATAAAATGCATTGAACCTTGAAATCATAGGTCAACACTAACCTCTCCGGCTAAACAAAGACCCTATTTAAGAACAACACCAGCTAGCTGACCAAACAATGTGGTGAACATTGTTTCTCTTCTTCTCTCGTTATACACCCCCAATACCAATTGTATCAGCGTCAAGATGTCTTCAGAAAAAGGTGTTGCGGTAGTGGTCACGGCCATGCTTTTGTCCGTGCTGCTACATAGCAATGTTGCTCGAGCAGATACCTACAACGTCGGAGACAGTGGCGGCTGGAGCTTCAATGTAACCGGCTGGGCTGACAACAAGAGCTTTAAGGCTGGGGACACACTTGGTATGTTCTAACATGTAGCTTATACTTATCAAACAATCGAGTCTCCTTCCTCTTCGTGTAAATTTACGTAGGATCTGCTTTCAGTTAGCTTCTGAATGTTCGTGAAGCATGGCATATGTTCATCATTCAACTCATAAATGGAAGATCAAAGAGGAGCAACAGCCATTGGACTGAGCCCTGAGGCGTTATGCCGAGGACTAGTCCCAACAAACGTCAGTCACTTCTTTAGCGATCCAATGACTTCAGGCGACCAACTAGTCCTTTAGTCGGTTTAAACGATTTCGACTCATTTTCTTAGTGTAAACTGAAGCAAAAAATCAATTAGACAATTCTAAAAGGTGAAAAAAAAAGGTAGAAATCCCAGGGACATAAGCGTAGCTCACCTAGTTTTGAAGTTAAACTGGTGATCTGGGCCTTGCCTAACAAGTTTGGACGACGACTTCTTTTTTTTTGGCAGTGTTCAAGTACAAGACAGAGTTTCACAATGTGGTTGCAGTAAACAAGGCATGTTACGATTCTTGCGAGCCGACCGGAAAAGTGTATGAATCGGGAAATGATGAGATACAGCTTGAAAAGGGAGACAGCTTCTTCATCTGCGGTAAACCTGGTCACTGTGCGGCTGGAATGAAGATTGCTGTCGCCGCAACTTAAAACTTACTTAGAATTGATGAATAAGAAAATTCAGCTAATGTAACTTATAGTGCGTTCAGTTTCACATATACGGTGACCTTAAAGGTACAACCACTGTTAGATATGTTTGATCGCAGATGAATACTAAACTTTGCAGGAGTTTATATATGGTCATTAATTAGTTGTCACACGTACTGTGGCCTGTGAAGATGATGTCTTTCTTTTAGTTGAACTTATATAACAGCGAGGAGTAATAAAAGGGTGCTTGAGGTTAATTCTAGTTAGAATGGTCAAATTTAATTAAATTTATATTAAATTAAGTTTGAAGCGTTTGACAAAAAAATGATGAAGTGATTAAATGTGCTACAACACTCAAAACTGTTCAAAGCGAGAATAATAATGTTTAGAGAACTCTGATATAATGAGTGTTGAAAAATTAGGTTTGATTAAAAGGATTACCAAATTGTCCTCGCATGTAAACAGACGGCAAAAGCTCATTTGAATTTAAACACACCATATGATCATTTTCTCACACCCAACCATACTTTAATTCCTTTTCATCCAAAAACCTACAACTTCTTTTAATTTTGCTAAAAGATTAAATCTTATTTTATAAAATTGATTTCGATTTATTTAAAATCTATTCTAGATAATCATTCCCAAACGGGAGCCGACATTCCTTATAAGAATTTGATTGGACTCAATGATGTCTGTATACGGAGACCAACATTTTCTTTGATTGGACAGCAGTTTATACAGTCCATGCACAGGTGGCAATATTACGAAGTAAACATAGTTGTTTACGAAGTCATTAGTATATATTTACTGCAGTTTGTGAGGGGTACGCCCCCCCCCCCCCCCCCCCCAAAAAAAAAAAGAAGAAAAAGAAGGTAAAATAATAATAATAATAATAATAAAATCCTCTTACATGAATGGTGCAATTTCAGGCTCATAATTCAGTTTAAAGTGAATTTATTAACTCCAAAAGTTCATTGCTAAATTCGACTACATATATACTAAGTAATCTGAATAAATTTTGGTGCTAAAAATGCTATCAATGGTATTGTGCTACCAAAGGGTATTGACTATATCTACCGACAATATTTTATCGCTGAAACGGTGAACCGCACCCATATCTAAATATGATCTTGTCATTATAACTCTTATAATTAAAAGGTTACATACAGATTAGTAATTTAAAAGTACACGAAATCTCACTTGAAGATTCATATTTTCAAATTTTACGGGGTCAGGGTCTAGAGTTTTAATTTTGCAATTAGTAAAATATTTCCATCAACCCAAGTTTGGTGTTATTCTCACCATATACTGTTACTATTTCCTTTTCCCTCTTTTTCCCACCAATTCCCCGCCTATACGTACATGTGTGTACGCTTAAATAGGAGATGAACCTAAAGAAGGAGGAAGAGTAGGAGGACATGATCCGCAACCTCTTAGACACCCAAAACCCGGAAGAATTTATGTTTTGGGGGTTCCTTAAACCGAAGGTAAGGCCCAAAATTTATTGATTTTGTCATCTTGAACCCTAATGATGGTTTATTTATGGATGTTGCAGGGTAAGTTCAAGATCGTGAAATTTTTTGGATGGCGCAACCCTGATCGAGATATGTGCAAAAGCATATATAAGAGAGATTCCTGGGTTACCGTGCAAGCTCAACGTACATGAGAAAAAGCATAAAGCAGAAAGAATAGCCTTCATAGTTGTCATCTTGCTTTCTTGGATGGTGCTTGTTGCAGCTAAAAACTGGATCGGGAACCACACTAGAAATCAGGCCTGCAAAAGAGAACACGGAGTAACCGCCGAGTGGGGTTCCGACGGGGAACGCTCTGATGCTTAAGTCAGAGATGGCTAACAATGTAGAACTCTGAAGAAGCAGTAAGACACAATATGTGATGTGTGTGAACTTGTCTTTACTTGAGGGGCTTGACCCCTTTATATAGTGGTAGAAGGAGGAGTCCTAGTAGGACTGGCTTTGACTAACTCTAATCAGAATCTAATTAGGATCCTAGAGGATCTCATGTCAATCTGAACTGATAGAGTCAGAGCCTCTTTAGGATTCTGCCAGGTGATTGATATGGTAAATGCCATATCAGTAATGAGCCAATATGGGTTACGTGTCATAACTGTCACGTGTCGTCCGTAGATTGGAGGGATATTTTTAGCTATATCATATGCCCCCAGCTTTTGCCAGCGTTAATGAAGCGGGTGGAAGCACACTTTTTCCACTAGTGATAGCGAAATATGCCAAAAACAGAATTGAATCTGTTTGTCAGACATTTTAAATATCCAAAGAGTGCTCTGCTCGGACATAGTTATGCTCGGACGAGCTTCTGTTCGGACAGAATTCTGCTCGGACGGGATTCTGTTGGACATAATTCTGCTCAGCCGTTGTCACTCTGCTCGGACAGAGTGTTGGGACGAAATTCTGTTCGGACAGAATTCTGCTCGACCGTTGTCACTCTGATCGGGCAGAGTGTTCAGACGGGATTCTGTTCGGACGTTGTCACTCTGCTTGGGCAGAGTGTTTGGACGAGGTTCTATTCGGACAGAATTCTGCTCGGACAAAATTCTGTTCGGACAGAATTCTGCTCGGCCGTTGTCACTCTGCTCGGGCAGAGTGTTCAGACGAAATTCTGTTCGGACAGAATTTTGCTCGGCCGTTGTCACTCTGCTTGGGCAGAGTGTTCGGACGGGATTCTGTTCGGACAAAATTCTGCTAGGACGTTGTCACTCTGCTCGGGCAGAGTGTTCGGACGAGGTTATGTTCGGACAGAATTCTGCTCGGACGGGATTTTGTTAGGACAGAATTCTGCTCGGCCGTCGTCACTCTGCTCAGGCAGAGTGTTTGGAAAAAATTCTGTTCGGACAGAATTTTGCTCGATCGTTGTCACTCTGCTCGAGCAGAGTGTTCGGACGGAATTATGCTCGGGTAGAATTCTGTTCAGCCCTTGCCACTCTGCTCGGGCAGAGTGTTCGGACAGGGTTCTGCTCGGCCAAATTCTTGGTACCCTCCATGTGTCTCCTTCTCCATTGATGTCTTTTGAGCGGGATTTAAAAATTTTCAAGTTTCTCTACTCTTCAGCTTATGACACGTGTGGGGTAGATGAACCGTTGCGTTTCCCCAGAAACGGTTACTTGGGGTTTTTCTATAAAAAGAGAACTCTCACTTCATTTTTCCTTCACTCGAAATTTTGGAAGCACACTACCCTTCAAGTAAGTCTTTTTCCTCTCTTCTTTTCGTTCAGCACTTCAAGTTTTTCATAGTTTCCTAGTTTGGGTATAAAACATGTCCGAAACTTCAGCGTCTGTTTCCTCGTTCGAAGAGAATAGTTCATCTTCGAGTTCCGAATGAGTTCTAACTTCAGGAAGTGAAGTTGGAACTTTCAATCCACAACTACCACTACCTTCAACTTCCCATCCATTCCAACCTTCAACTTCTAAACCATTACCACCTTCATCTTCTCAACCTTCGCACTCTTTGTCTAGAAAAAATGCCTTAGGAGATGTAAAGGATCAAGCTGACGATAAGGCTAATCCCAAACCTTGGTATACTGCTGACGAGAAGTCAGGCAAGATGTCTACTGAAGATCTGCAGAATTTAATTTGGGAATATCCTCTTCCTGAAGGTTGGTATGCTCATCTCCCTGGTTTGTAAGAACCAGCTAACTACGGCACAAAGTTTAAAACGAGTGTCTACGAAGAGCAGGTGAAGTCTGGGTATAGGCTCCCTCTTCACCCTTTTGCTCTTCGTTTCTTCGAGCATTATCGCATGGCTCCCGGGCAGCTTGTTCCAAATGGTTGGAGGAAGCTTGCCGGCCTTATATATTTGGTCCAGACTTCAGGCTACAAACCAGATGTAACAAATTTTATAAGAGTGTTATTTGAAATCTATTTCGTCAAAAGAGTCGCCAACTGCCCGGGATGGTATTACATTCATAGTAGGCAACAGCTTCTAAAGGGAGGCCCGAAGTCCAATAAAGGCTGGCATTTTAGATACTTCTTTGTTGGCCGCCTGGATAAGGGGGAGCTTCGTTTGATAGAGACTGGTATCCTTTCTGTAAGGATTTCAAAAATCCTGGCAAGCCTACTCCCAACAACCAGACTAAGCATATATTTAGCCATATTAAGCTTCGAGGAGGTCTTTGCATAAATGAGCCTCTTTCGGAAGAGCAATTAGAGTGGGCGAAGATCATTCCTCCAAGGCCCATTCCAGCTGGTCTTCTGATTCCTTCTCTTCCTCGTGCTATTCTTAGCATGACATCTGTCGAGACCGTTCCTCTAGGTGTGCTTTATGGAAGTTATTGATTTCAATTTGGTTTCTATGTTTATTCCCGTACTGATTTCTTTCTTCATTGCAGAAATGGCTAGCGGAAGTGGAAAATCGCCACAAGGAGGCTTTCTCGGTGTTCTTCAGAAAGCTAAGGGGAAGCGCAAGGAGAAACAGCCAAGTGCGGAGTTGCCCCTGTTCCTAAGAGGACTAGAGTTGCTCCTCCAGAACGTTCTCCACGTATCTTGGAGCAAGTGTCCATTGATGACGATCCTATCTTTCGACCGAGGTGGACACTTAGGTGCGATGACCTTGGGATGCCGGATAGCCAGGTCTCGGAGCAGCATCTTCTTCATGGGATTCTTCCTCGAGACAAGGAGGTCTTCCAGACTCAGACACACGAGACCTTTGCCTGCTCCTTTGCCCAGGCCGTCTATACGATAATGTCCTTTGTCTCAACTAGGTTTCTGTTTTGTTTTCAACTTTCATTTAGCTGATGGTTCCAATCTTCATTCCAGATATACGTTAGTGGATCTGAGATACTTTCTCGCTTTAAGATGGCGAGGTAGGTGGCAGCAGATGAGGCTCAACAGAAGAGGGAAGCTGTTAAGGAGACACAAAAAGCTTCTCATCGTGCTGAAGAGCTAAGCAAGCAAGAGGCAGATCATCTTGCTTAAATTGCGACTATGGAGAAGAGGCTAGAGCGAGTCAAGAGGAAGGCAGCAGAAGAGGTGACCAAGGCTCTTGACCAAGGCATCCGCGACTTCTTGGATGGAAACGCTGGGGATGAGTGGCTAAAGAAGCGGACCGATGATGGCCTTGAGATTTATGAGCTTGGCTTCGCGAAGGCCAAGGAGATGTTTGCTGAGCGCTTTCGTGACATCCCTTTAAGTCATGTGTGCAAAATTAGGGAGTACAATTAAACGTGAGGATTTATTAGAACAGTTGTAGGTGTTTGACTTATAAGTTTTAGGTTGAAATTAGGGCTTGTAGTATTCTAGGGTGCTTGTGTATGTCCTTTGGGAATGAAATAAAGTTTGCCCTATATGCATGTTGTGAAATAATAAAGGTGGAGGTGTCAAATGGGCCAGGCCAAGCCCATCGGGCCTCCAGCAAAACAGGCCAGGGCCGCTGTCAAACGGGCCGGGTCGGGCCAGAATGGGAGAAATTTGGGCCCAATCCAAGCCCAGGCCCTGGGCCCAACATCTAGGGCCAGGCTTGGGCTGGGCCGAGCCTATTTTTTTTGTTATTCAAAATAATATTATTATTTTACTATCTATTTTGTTATGATTATTTAATAATATAAATACTAGCTTTTAAATCTGTATTTTAACAGTTATTTTTTACGCACGGTGTCAATACTAATTTATATGTAAGAGGGTAGAATTAGTCGGTTTGGTATTTATTGACAAATAAGTTCGGCCAATCCAAGACCGCCAATGCCTCTTTAAGGAGGCTCATGATTTCTCACAGTTCGATTGTAATCTTTGTAATCTAATTCTTATTTTACGTCAAACATATCTTTGATTATTGCACCAAGGAAGAACGATTATCATAATTCATGTTCAGATTCATTACTCATTCGATTATTGTTGTACACACACACTTATATATAATAATGTGTGTATATAATAATACTGGGTTAAAAGAAGGCCTGTATATAGGGCAAAAAAAGAGTCAGAAATAGGGCCAACCTTAGGGTCAAAAGGGAGATATTTTTCGGGTCAAAAGAGGGCCAAGCCAGACAAAAAACAAACCATTTTAGGGCCAGGCTGGGCCAGCCCGCAGCCGCCCGGCGCTTTTGACAACTCTAAATAAAGGCATGTGAACCAACAAAATTGAAAAAACAGAGAACCACTTTTGAAATGCCAAAATAATGATCACCATGAATGGACCCACCTCTGGTCCTCTCATTCACAAATGCAAAACCAAAACACATTCCCGTGACAAATGCAGAAATGGACCCTGCCAATTTACAGATACAGCCCTGTCAATTTGCCTATCCAAGCTAAACAACCCAGCCAAACGACATACTCATCACAAATGCACGCAAAATCCTACTGCCACTTAATTCCAACCAAATAAATGAAAAACAGTGCATGAATCCCTACCGAAGCTAACAACTTACAAAATGATTACATCAAGCAGACAATATTCTATAATGACAACATCACATTGTCTTGAACAGAGAGATTGTACAGAGCGCTTGCTCACAAGAAGCCGATATCGCAAGATAAAAGAAAAGTTTAGACCACCAAGCTTTGAACTGTCTGAGGTTTAATAGGCAGAACAAGACAAGAGATTCACAAACCTTAACCCTCCTTCTCCCTATTCATTCTCTTCGATTAGGTCTCCTTATCACGTGTTTGATCATCTCTTCAATTGCAATTTTGGGTTTTCACAGTAATGGATTTAGCGTTTCGATTGTCTTAGAGTTTGGTTTTGGGCAGTTGATCGAAGTTTCGGTGGTAAAGGTGATTAGTTTGTAAACGAGGATTTTAAAGAACCAAACCTGGACTAACATTTTTATCCCTGATGGTTCAGGACCAAAGTTAGAGAACTAGAAAAAAAAATGCATACTGATTGCAAGATTATGACTCGGGACCTTGACTTGTAAAAATTAGAAATATAGGTCCTCCTGGGGAATTTTTCCGATAGCCATGCTTAGCCTAAAAAAATTTGAGTTGCAACTTTATAATCATTAGAGAACATGTTGAACAATAGCAACGGAAATGGCAGCCACTGAGATATGCCATAGCCAAGCACCATAATGCTCCTAGGAATCCAATGCCCAAGTGCAAACCCTAGGGCTCGGACCCAATGAAAGCACACCGCGCGTTCATTGCAATCATGATGCTGCTTTAAACATGAAATGTCGCCCGTCACACTATTGCTGAAGACTCAGAAAAAGTACAAAAGCTTTACCAAAAGTTTATGGGGAAAATTAGTGGAAAAATACTTGCAAATTCCTGAATTGAAGTACAGTAAAGGGTTGACTTGCATCGAAGGAATCACATCAAAATGCCTTTTACTTTTAGTGTTAATTCCAACCAATACTCCAATCTCCCCCTTGCACAACCCCCCACCCCCACCAAAAGGAAAAAGGGAAAATAACACCACTTAAGAAAGAACTGAAATCTACACAATTGACTAATAGCATAAAATAACAATGTAAATAGAGAAGTTTGAAGTTTACCCTGATAAACACTGAGGTGATATAATAGTGTTAAACATCCATGAAGAACCCTAGGACGACTGTATCTTCCCAGCAAGGGAACTGATTCTGTTAAGACATTCCATGGTGGTTGAAAAAAAAAGCTCGACTTTCTACTAAGAACTTGTTTAAGCAATGTGAATGTAAAGCTAAGTACCTTTACTTCCTGGCCCAGTTTGTTGAGCATGCAGCTCAACCTCAGTGCAGAAATTGGGAGACGGAAAAGAACCATATATCCTTTCAAGGTTGACCAAATGTATTCAGGCTTTCATCAAGGTGAAGGTGGGGTTCTAATTAATTAATGTTCTTGGATGGTTTCTCATGAAAACCTTTGCAGAGCTAATTTGACAGGCTCGCCACCTCCCCCGTGTCGATCACGACCCATGAAGGGTATGAAGAAGTTATCACGGAGGTGGACAGAATGCCAAAATGGCTCTGCACTAAAGTACCTGAGAAACCCTAGAAGATAAGGGGGATGTGCTGAAACTTGAAGCGGGAGAGATATGGTGTTGCTATTGAAGAGTTGAGACTGAGAGTGATGGCTTTTGGTGTTGCGTTTGATGACCTTTTGAAATAATTCTATGTATTTCATCTTTATTGGTGAAATTGACTTTTTTGAATGCAAAAGTGGCTTTTTTTGTATTGGCAGAAGGAGAGGGTGCATGAGCGTGCATGGTGTCTGTACGGCCTTTGGTGGGTTGTTGGGGTGTGGTGGCCGTTTTTCTTTCTTGATTTAACTGAGACTCCTGAGGAGAGAGCTGCCTTTCTGGCTGCACATTTGGAACACGTTCAAAACATTGTAATGATTCCGTTGCGTCCGCGATATTAAGGTTAGGTTCCGCAATCAATTAGTCAGAGAATATTTATTCTTACGAAAATTTTCATAATCTAGAAGTGACCAGATTAATGCTAGAATCAGGCTATTTGTAAATGCTACTTTAGTCAAAATGAGATTATCGATGTTTTTGGAACGATACGATAATAACTGCTTCCTTAAGTCATATTAATTGACTTTGTCTATAGATATTTTTGATTTGGGTCCGAGGGAGCAGGTGCGTGGTTGACTACCGGAGCCCCTTACGTGTATATATCCATAAAATACCGTTTTTGACCATTGACATATTTTTGCTCCCACCGTACGTTAGTTGGAGCAAACACTTTTAACGACAAATAACTGTCACTAGTTGTTCGGTTGTCGATCTCTAAATTGTGATGAAAAGTCGCACTGAAGATTTTTGGGGACAAGCTTAATTCTACTTTGAGCTGCTACGTACATGGAAATGGGAAGTTCTACAAATACAGTAGTACGTATTACAGTGACAATGGGGATCATGTGATCATGCATGCGCTTGTGTATGGCTTTTTGACTTGGCGTGAAAGAAGGTTGCAAAATGGGCTGTTCTTGTCTCCCACTTTAGTTTGTGATTAATTACATTGTCAACGCTCATCTTAGTCCAATCCTTCTCCAAAACTTGGGGTATTTTTGCTTTGTCTAGAAGAACAAAAAAGCACAGTACTTTACTCTAATGGCATAATAATTGGAAGGACAAAGACGCCATAATGTTGTTTTGTTCCGTTATCTTCCATCATCATCAGCTTAACGTACAATTTCATAGGCTACCGTAAGCAAGTTTACTCACCAAACGTTAACAATGTAAGAAAAGTTGGAGGCCTGTGTGTGATGACATTTGATTGTATACAAATATGCTGTTGATAGTGTCCCGTTAATATGCATCTGATTAAGTATAAAATCAGACGTCGGGTTAACAACAATCCATTGTCGTCCAGCGGTTAGGATATCTGGCTTTCACCCAGGAGACCCGGGTTCGATTCCCGGCAATGGAACCTTTTTCCTTTCTGTTCTGCTGAATTTTCTGTTCTGGCTTCCAAGCAAGTTTCTTTTTCACATCAGGAAGGATTGATTTGGGAAGGGATAAAATGTCCTTTATGGTTGATGCCATTGATGAAAATCATATTGTTTTGTTGATGTGGAATTCTTGGGTGAAGTGGGGGCTTGCTCTTCTGCAAGACGAGAAAGAAGATGATAAGGTGAGACATGAAGTTCTAAAGGCTTGTCACCGATCAACCGCTGTCGGTGTAATCTGGATATGGAAGCTAGTCTTGGTCAAGTCAAAATTTTCATCCACGAAGGAGGCCGTAAACTGTGTTTTGGCCCTGTCACTCGAAGGCTAGAAAAGTCTGATTACATTATCCGAGTTTTCCCCTGAATCCATACCACACTCGTAACACATGCGTGTTTCAAGATAGCATCCTTTAAGAGTTGTTGCCTAGGCACTCACTCGGCCAGCTCTGCGCATCATCTTGGCTACAACGGCACAATGCAATAGATGTAAGGAAGAAGGATCACACTTGTTTAATTATTCAACATACTCAAAGATTTCAAGGTTTAACATAGAAGAAGCAAAAGTAGTTCGACATAATCAATCTGATAAGACCTTGTCAATCAATAGCCTACATTTCAGATACTTGATTTTCTATAGCGGACATTTTATTCATCGCTCCAGTGTCGATGCATATTGCTACAGATGAAGGAGAAGAAGCTCGAACCAAAACGGTTCATGTGTTGCGATGCTCTTATGTCCCCACCCCCCTGCATCAGTTTCTGCAATCCAACATCATACATCAGTACCTATGAAGTCCCAAGAAATCAATTTTACCCGAGTAAGCTGCCACATACTAAACTGGCAAGAAAGAAAGTTAATGTAACCTGAACATTGCAGTAAGAAGAACACACAATCTCCATGTCAACTGCAGAAAATTTCAGGCAAAGTGCTTCGAGTTATGAACACTCATATCCATCAGCAAAGGCCAGCTTTGCATCCGCTGTTTCTGGGCAGACTTCCTCATTTCTTCACAAATTGCTTCAGCCCATCTACAGGAACATTTACGCAGCAACCACACTATCACCCACATCCGGAATCTCATCCGCGCACATAAACAGAAGTATAGCCTTAAAGAGACCGGGTTCAACATATGCCATTGCAACTGTATCCTTCCTGTTTGCAGGTTGACTCATAAAACAGGGTCTAAATAACGATATTCGAGGGTGAAGTACCCAAGTATGAGCCTAAAACCTTAATCTGCCAATGCGAAAACTAAATGGCAACCAGCAGTCAGCATCAGACTCAATGCTAAGAAAGTCAGGCACATTATTAATGCGAGTTTTCACAACACCAACCCTGCAATGCATGACAAGGGTGTCATCCTTCATATAGTCTGAAGTTTCTAATCTCGATTTCGGATAAATTGCTAACCTCACATGCTTCCTTTTCGCTTCAGTTTGAGCGGACCGATTTCCATGGGGAGATTGAAGTGACTGAAACTTCTGGTTTTTCCTTTGCCCCTCTGATCAAATAAAGTGAGCTCAACCAATGCCCCAGCGTCTGTTGCGTCACTTAACAGCTTGACGAAGGTTCATACGTACATCAAATTGTCTGCAACACACTTCCCGTCAGGGTAGAAGTAAATAGCCCAGTCGTAAGCTCCAGTTTCGAATGCATTGCTTGATATGAAGTTCCGGGGACCCATTCCTTTCGTCAGTGAATACCCTTTGATTGTTAATTGGTGCTACCAATCGCCGTCCGGCTATCGATTCAGAGACGGAGGAGTCTTCCAAATTCACGATTATGTTGTCTCAAATTGATGATAGATCGTATATATATATATATATATATATATGTCTCAAAACACTTGTAGCTTTCAGAACCCCAACATGTAAATCACTGGTTGTTTTGCCCTCAAAGAGGCACTCAACGTGGGACATTTGATACTGTTGCATTACAGGCCCTAATTTATGCTCTTTTGCCCCCAACGGAGGTGTCCAGAGTTCACAAGTCTAACTAGTCCCTTGTTATAAAGTGTTGTCAGTACGTGCATCTTGTTGCCACTAAAAAGATGCTCCGCGTACGTTGCGACGGAACCCGAGCTTGGACCGCTAAAAAGATGATCCGTGTACGTTGCGGACCGATGACTTGCAAGACGAGTGACCGCCGGGTAAGGTTTTCGCGGATAACTCGCCGAGCTACATGATAATGACTTTGAAAAAACATAAATTATGTAATTGTGTCAGTCTCCTGAATAGCCCCTAATGGTAGGAAGAAAAGCGGACTAGATTGTGAACAAATCCAATCAAGATTGTATTAGGATCCTAGAAGATCACGTGTCTATCTCTGATAATAGAGTTAGAATTCCTAATAAGATAATTGTCGATCTCCCAATTTGATTGGGATCGTACTGGGTATTCCCTAATTATTGGAGTTATATTTGAGGTATATCACATCTCATTAACGAGAGGTTACCAATGGCAGCTTGCCTCCTCATGTGCTTGACAACTTTGATTAATATCCGACTTGAAATGCACCTTATGCATGAGCGAATCCAGACACTAGTGAGTGAATCCGGACATTTTAGTTTGCTGCTCATCTTATGCCAGTTTCATAGCCAGGCTAAGCTCATCTTATGCCATTTTTGTACCAGGCTTAGCCCATGTGTGATTACATGCCTTCAAAACAATTTCTTTCACCAACATCCTTTTAACTGACAAACTTTTTGATTCATTTCTAAATTGCAGCTATGCATATGAATTGTTAAAATATAAACGGACTCACTCAATCTTACGTAAGTTCGTACAGAAGTTTCAAAAACATTGCAAAACTTTCAAGAGGGACTAACTAGATTTTATGTAATTCGTACAAGAACTAAGATGAAGGGGGAGTCCCATTGCAGTATGTAGTTGAAGATCTCTAACTAATTTTATATCAATTATTCACAATCATTATATGTGAAGTTATAGCCACTAAATGTAACTGAGATTGCAGCTAAAATTTACCCTTTCTGAGTTTCACTCATCCATATTGTACAGAGTAAACTTTATAATTCACGGCCACTCCGGGGAGTCGTATGCCCACAGCAGACCTACTTTATAATTAGGCGATGGAGTTGACAATTAGTTACACCAGCCCAACCCTAAAACCTAATGGGCAACTAATCTTCTTTTGGGATGGATTGCTGCCCCCATCTAGGTAGCCAACCCATAATTTCATCATTTCCTCCGCCACCAAGTACCAACGGCTACAAGCTATAGTGGTTCAAGGCCTCCAAGGGATGCCATCGGCCCTTGGCTCTGGCCACCATGTCCTTGATGGGGCGCTTTAATGTTTGCACTACAAGAACAATTGTGACTCGAGAAGTCCCGAAATTTTATGTCGTCGTTTCTGTGCCTTGTAAACTTGGACTTCTCAAATCTTAGAAGACAGGGTTACCTCATTCAATAAAACGGTCCCTCAGAATCGCGGCACACATGACCTGCGCGCAAAAATGGCAGTTGTCTAGACCTTTTTTATATTGTTTCTAATCTTATATTCGATGGAATTCAGGCATATAAGGCAGCTTATTCACTCTGTCCTGATTCCTCTAGTTGAAGGTTGCACTTCGGCTTTGTGGGAGGTGTGCCTAGAAAAGCTCCTGCATCCATTGTTTACTCCACTTTCAGCAGGCTCTTAGCAGCTCATGGTCCAGTCTTTCACAGAAAGGCCGAGCGAGTGATCCAGCCAGATCTTCATGGCATACTTGCTGGAGCTGACTTGAAATTGGAGGTAATGGAGGAACTGGCAAGAATATCTGGAAACAAGTTTCAATCGGCAAAAGACGATCACAGAGAACCCAACAAAGAAGAGCGGCCGTCAGATGGAAAGAGGTTGCAGCTGCTGCAGCTACGAGCCGTACATAGGGAAGTGGAGAAACTATAAACTGAATTAATGGGGTAATACATATGCTAGTAGCAATCAGGCACATTCAAGCCAATGAGGATGCACGTTAGAGATAGTACATAGTTTGCTTTGAAATGGGAGTGAAGCTAAGAACTTATATATAACTGCACACATGTGGATAAAATAAACCACGAAGAGTGCATCTCAGCGCAAGGGCAATGATGCAGCCAGTGAAGCTTTGACATGGCGCATCAATGTCTCGATGATTTTCTTGGAAGGGTAGCAAGTCCTAGAATTCTTACTACAAGTTTTGAGTCCTTCAACTAAATCATACAGTAGTCTCCATCTTACAAGCATTTCTCCCCTTCTAATCTATTTCTTTTCACATTTGATTTTTACAACTATTTGACACTATACAAATTGTATAAAAGAAATGCAAATCTCATACCTATTCATCACACCCTGGCATAACAATCTTCACATAGGTAACTAGCTGGTCCGAACAGCACCATGAGGTAAAGTAACGGCATCATTCATCTCGAGTGTCAAACTGTACTCATCTTCCAGTTGAGCTATTGTACAGCACCGTTTTCAATAAGAGGCTCATCATCTCGAACTATCTCCTCAACTGGGTTTTCCTCTGCCCACACAGCCGCATCCATGTATCCAAGTTCAAAGAGATTATCAAGAATAGAATCCTCTGCTGGCTCAAGTGCCCAATTGAATAGCTGGAATATTGGAACAAAAAGGACTTCTTAGTTTATCTTAGGACGGGTGGGGGCAAAACATTCATTCTCAGCTCATTAAGTTTACCTCTCGCGGGGTAGCCCTATTTTCAGGGTTACAGTCAGGACTAATTCCAATTCCTTGCAACCCCAACCGACTGGCAGGAAAAGCACAGACATGAACCTGAAAAGCAACAAAATTGGGCACACTCATATTATCTCATGAATCATTTCATAATTTGGCAGATCATGTATGTGTAACATTTTCTATCATGATGCGTTTTCTTTTCTTCTGAACTTTGGAAAGGAGGAATTTTGTATCACGATATTATCTCATGGGTCATTTCATAATTTGGCAGATCTATCATGTATGAGTAACATTCTCTATCATGACGTGTTTTTTTTTTTCTGAACTTTGGAAAGTAAGGAGGAATTTTGTATCACGGCTGATAAAAACTATTACATCTGCAATGCTCGAAAAGCATGCATGTCTGCAGACCTCATACCCAACACTAGAGAAAAATAGCACAAGCCAGTTTACAAATTACTCACGACCTAAAAGAGACTCTTTGAATTTTTAAAAAGAGGCCCAGAGAGATGGTTGCCAATGTGGGTGCTACAGTTACATGAATCCCATATCATTTAGTAGTCAAGTTAGAGAAGGACCTGTTATTGACTTGCATATCTGTGCCACAATAATAAAGGGCAAGATAATAAACTTTATGTTCCAACAGACAAAGTCATTGAGTACCACAAAATAACCAAGTAAATACCGTAGTCGCAGCAGATGTCGGTGGCATAAACAGCGTCAAACCTCCATCTATACAAAGTCGATTACGAAACATTGTTGCTGGTCTTGGTGCAAGATATCTGCAAAAATTTCACTTTAGTTCAACTTCATTGCAAGAATAGGACACAGCAATATTGACCACGTAGAGGGAAAAAAAAATTTACCCAGGAATAAAGGAAGAAGTGAAGACTGCATTGATAAGATCTTCTTTAGAGTCAAACTGATCGACCAGTAAACCTCTGGGTCTCCAAAGAATCTGTGTTACAGCAACTGTAATAAAATAATACCCAAAATCAACACTGTTCCAAAAATTGTCAACTATCAACATTTGCTAAACGAAATTGATGGAGATTAAATGTTCAAACTGGTAGCCATTTTGTGTTCAACATTCACTCAATGAAGTAGAGATGCATAAAGATGAAATTAAAAAGGACTGCAGGTGTGCGTCTGGATTTTCGACTGCGCATATAAGAAGTGGATCAACATAATCTCCAAACTAATTAAAGTCACTTCAAACTGTTTAAGAGAATTGTAGTTTCTTACAACAACTCTATTTCCCATTCCTTGGAATTCATGGCAAGTAAGTGATTTAATTTTAATCCTCGTATGAGTTGTGCATACAGAACAAGTAAACAATTGGCAAGTGTACGCGGCTACACAATTAGAGAGTTTTTAGAAGCTGTTAAAGCCATGTTTTAGGTAGTGGAAACATGCTACCCCTATTTTTTCAAAACTGCTAAGTTGATAAATTTCACATCTCATTCAATTGTGGTTCATGAAGCGTGCCTGTTTTGGGTTCCATTGCTCAAACCAGGATATATTTCTTGTTCAGCACCCCAGATTTTTGGAACGAGTGTGTTACACAGCTGGCATGGTTCCAAATGAGATCGTTTACCCAAAAATAAGAAAGGAAAAAAACATTTTACAATAAAAGACATTAGTGTGCGAACAATATGTCTCACAGATGCTGATGATAATAAACTCCCGAAGTAATCTCCTCTCTGGAGCCCAATTGGTGGCAGGTTATGGACCAGCATACATGGGCACCACTGAGGGAGCCAGTGATCATTAAGTAGGGTCATTCACTAAAGAGAGAGTTTAATAGTACCTTCTTCATTCTTATGCTTATATAGACATGATTTAAGCTTAAAAACTCCATCATTCGACTAAAGACCAAAAAATAGCAACAAATAGATGATAAGTGAACATCGAGGGTGTAATTGTCCTATATGATCCTTGGTCATGGATTTGTATATCCGTGGTGGTTATTTGAATCGACTCCTATAAGCTTTCACACAGCGAGTATAGGCAACATATTAAGCTTGCTTTAAACAACCTCAGGTAACATAATTTCAGGTATTTTAGAGCTTGGGTTCATGAATGAATGCAAAATATCCAGGCAATACAAAAAAAAGACATAAATTTAATATGGGACTCATGCTATATACACACTCAACTAAACGCCAGGGAACAAATTTCTCATATGCAACAGGGGCCTTGAAATCATGTCAAGAACTTGGCACGATATCAAGACAAATCTCTTCTATTTTTCAGTTTAGCAAAGTAGATAGCTCTCTATTGCATTGAAAAATATTAAGAAAGAAAAAAAAAGAAAGACGAGATATTCCATGTGAGTTCACTTTCTATGTTGTGAAGAATCTTCCTTTGAATCTCATTGGGCTAAACCCCCAAATCATCACTTCATGTATAATCATTCTACAAGTACAATTCCAGAAAACAAATAACAAGAACTATACTCACCTCGTACCCTCCCATTGGACCTAATATGAACATCATCTGGCAGAAACTTTTCAAGAACATCTCTAAGAACAGCCTGCAAATGGAACAAAACATCAACTACATGAATCTCCCATCAAACAAGTATTTGATAATGCTGTCCCATGTTTTGAGGTCGTGATAGCCTTAAATGCTGGTGCGGGCGCAGCTAAGACAAAAGTTAACACGTCTTTTTTCAAAATTTCAGAAAAAAAAAGGGATACAGGTACGCAGTCATACAGAAAATTTCATATGTAGTGATGCAATATTTTGAGCATGCCTAATGATAATTTTATAAGTGTACGGAGAGAAATATGTATGTAGGGCTCAACTAAAAGATAGTTAAGTTATAATGGCCAATGGATTATACTCATAATAGTTTAACGGTGGGCGATTAAGTTCAAAAAAGTAAGAGAAGAAGCCAAAAACTGAAAATCGAAAAAGTATAAGTGAACAACTGTTATCACTTTTCTTTTGCTTTTTGTGTATCATATGCCTGTACTACCAAAGGCCACACTATTCTTAATGAAAGATGAAGTCAGGCCTAGCACCAAAAAGCTCCATAGCAATTCCCAAATGGCGCACCAGATGGGAAATCGCGGCAGATTGAGAAGACGTGGTAGACAATGGCAGCAGATCGTGGCTTCTGTCACTTGATGCCACCTTCGGCGCTCACTGCTGCTTTTTCTTTCAATTGGCGCTCTCTCTGTGCCTTAACTTCCTCTTTAGCTTTCTTGAACCCCCAAGAAAAGTTTGAACTTCAAAATTGACCCCCCGACATTGTCAAATACATATCAAGGACATATATCCAAATTATACAATTAAAAAAGGACCCGCATTCAGTACACACCCAGCAGTCCAGCACCCCCACCAGATCCACACCAGACACCCATACGTTGGCCTACCCATCATTTTGTGCTTCGTAGCTGCAGCGCCACACAAGATGCAACGACCATTGCATATTGCCTTGTTTCTCAGATAGATACAACGACCTTTGCATATTGCCTTGTTTCTCAGATAGATCAAACTCGTCACAAACTTAATATGAAAGCCTCTTCAAGTGATAAATCAACAATCAACGCTCCATGCAAGCTAATTATCCTGCCCAAGTCACCCAGTAGAAATAGGAAAGTATTGACAGTATGACGCGATGCTTATCTTCAAATTTCAATTGAAAATTTTTATCATTTAGGTAGGGAGATAAGGTTTAGTTGCTAATATGTTCCTTCTTATCAATGTTGTATCTTCTCAATCACACGTATCTATATACTATGTATCTGTCTATTATTTATCGCGGCACCACGGCCCTAAAATCATACCCCAAGACGAAATGCAGTCCCTCTAAGCCTGCAATCTTCAGCCAATATTTTGGTAGCTCTTAAGGCGTCTTGCATACTGGCTCCTGATGCCACCACCGCACAGACAATAGCACCAGCAGATGAACCAGCCAAAGGTGTGGTCTCCTGTAACAGAAAATAAACCCAAGACATTAAAAAATGATCATACGATAAATATAACCATTTGTACTACAAATCAAGCATCTTAGTTCCTACCAAATGAAAGCGATAACACGTGTAGAGGCCGAATCACATAAGCATCACAGTATACTGAAAGATAAGCGAAAAGAATATCATAGGAATTTTCTTCTAAGTCATTAGCACTAACGATACATGTACCATGCTGCACAAAATACCAGAATCTGGCCTTTGAAGAAATTTACGGGAAAAAAAAAAACTCAGCTCCAACCCCTCAAAAATTACCAGAATCTAAGTCAGGTAAGAGGAACAAACCGAAGACGAGCAGGGGAGGGGGAAGGGGTTTGGGACGAAATTATTCTTACCTTCTATATACGAACACTTATATCGACAACAAAAAGCCTAGTGCTAATAACAGGGGAAAGAAAGCTCAACACATCTCATGATCAGCAGTAACCCATTGAAAGTCAAGTCATAAACCAAACTTTTAATCAGTGCTGACTATCTCTCCCCCCGTTCTTAAAAGAAGACATTCTTTTCTACTTGGTATTTTTTCATGAAAAATTTGACCTCTAATTCAGTCCCTTCACTAAAATGTTGCATATCATGGTCTCTCTAAAGTATTAAGCCTAAATACAGACCGTATTGCGTCACAGCGACTGATTCTAAACTAAACTCCTCACTAGACAATTCACCACATTGTGTAAGGAAAGACAGGACTTTCCTTTTTTACAAATGCATCACATTGCAATAATAGTGAACCTGGGTCCTATGGAATATGGATAGTAAGAAAACAGGAACTTTGACAAAAGAAAAAATAAACCAAGATTGCAAACCTTGATATAACCTTTCTCAATAAGAAGCTGAGCGACCCCGAGATGGTACGGAAACAAGAGCCCCGCCGCAGAGAAGCTGAAACCGGGGCTCGTCACCGCCCTGCGCCGCCGCTCCGCCTCCACGTCCTTGAGCCTCTGCTCCCACACCACCTCGGGCTGCACGGGATCCTCCACCACCGCCGCTATCCCCTCCTTCGTCCTCCTCCAGAAATACGACTCCCTCTCCGCATCCTCCGTAAACATCGCCACCGGTTCAGACTCCAAACCCTCCTTGTCCCCATTTCGCTTCTTGATTATCCTCGACGCAATACCCAGAAAGAGCTCCCCCGTTGCCATCGCAAATGACTTCTTTTCCGTCGGCGGCGGCGGCGAGGGCGGTGGCGGCGGCGGGCGTGGAGGGTCTGTGGTGGCTTTGGAGGAGAAGTTAAGGGTGAGGGATCGGGTGGGGAGGTGGAGGATTGGGTAGGGGTCAGGGGATGGGGAGGGGCGGAGGGAACGAGGGTTGGAGAGGAAGAGGGAGGAGAGTGAGGCCATGGGAGAGGGAGAAGAAGAAGAAGAAGAAGAAGAAGAAGAAGGGGCAGTTTTTGCCAGTTTGGGAGAGGAGTTGTTCGCAGGCATTGCCTTTTGCCTCGTACTAGTACTTAGTAGTACTTCGTATTCATAGCATTTCATATTTTCTGTTGTGTGACACCAGCCTAACTATGTTGTCATATATTCATAGTTCTAGAAAGTAATATGGGTTAGTGTTTCTGTTTTATATATTCTTTGTTTTGTTTCCTTTTTTTTTTTTTTAAAAGGAGCAATCGGTCTGTACATATTTTGCGCTAATATTTGTAATAATAAAAATTATTATTTAAAATAGTTTATTTGTACTATTAGTATTCTTCTTCTTGCACTAAAGTTTGAAGTGTAATCTTTTTTGTTTCAGGTTCCTATTAAGTTCTCTTTTTTCTCTTCTTCTTCTTTTTTGTATTATAAAATAAAATTTACTAGATGAAAAAATGTCCAGGCTAGATTTTTTTTTATGATGCAGATGACTAAGTAACCTATGTATTTGATGGTAATAAATGATTGATGCCAAGGTCCACCTAGTTTATTAATGACTGCAAAAAAGAGAAGGCAGCTTTGTCTTTAATGATAAGTGATGATTACTAATTTCAACTGCAAATATAAGATTCTTGTGTTAGGATAAACGTAGATTTTTAGTTGAAAAATATGAATGGCATGGTCACAAATATGACATGATGCAATCAATAAATAAAATGAAAAAATAATAATTTTTTGACCTTCATATATGAAAATTCCTCATTCTCATTAAATTTTACTCGTTGGTGACGCAACATAATGTCTATCATCATTATACTCAAGATTTTCTCCTTTGGAGTTAGGAAGCCGGAAACCACGTTATTTGGACAGAATAAAGGCATACATGTAGGAGGGAAGAAAAAAAAAAAAGAAGAAGAAGAAGAAAACCATTATGCTTTTTGTTAACAATGACTTCAATATTCTCCTGCTTAGCACTTTCCCTTCAAATCATTAATAGGATTGCAGCGAGGTCTTTCACTAGGCGAGTCTAGAATTTGGGATAAAGTTGTTTTGGTATTTCGCAATACAATGAACGCCAAACACAAAAGTAATAAACGTTTGAAAGTAACTTCACCCGCTTTTATGTAGAGGCGAGGAACTGTATTTCGTCAATATAGATATTAGGATGATGAATTGGATTACAATAACAAAAAGCATGGTTTGCTTTAGGGACCAAAAAATGTGGACAGCAACTTCAAAGAGAATCGGATGAATATAACTCAAGAACTTCAATGTAAAATCCACGCTACGAAGTAGTAAAAAGGATAAGAGAGTTCCGCAGAATTAATGCCCCGATTGTTAGCTCAGATCCCATGCTTGTTACCGCAATCTATACCTAACTTTAGAATTTTCGGTATACAAGGAATCACTAATATCAGCAAAGACTTGAATAGGTAGGTTAGGCATGCCTTTCTTGACCATGCCTTTCTTGACCCTATGGCTCAGATGCAGTGTAGTACCTGTTCTTATCAGTTTAATATCCGATACCATTTCAAGCCTCAGCCATGTCTTGCAACATGGCATGGACGCGTACTCCATCAAAATCAGTTCCAAGCAACATTGTGTGCGCTAGAAGAAGCCCAAAATCTGTGTCTATTATTAAAAATGACAAAAGTTGGAAACGCAAAATCAACGTGAAAGTTTAAAACTAAAATTGTGAGTATACAAAGTAAAAAGTTTTCTTCTTTATCCTCTGCTAAATCTATGTACAGTAAAATACTTAGCTTACACAAGCAAGACAAATAATGAGTAATTCTGTAGACAGTTTGGGGAAGTGGACTGATGATAAAACTGCCGAGGATTGATGTAATCAGCTGGGGATTCGGTAAGAGGGATCCACCATTTTCAAGATGAATAAGTTACCTTTGTCACCTCTGGATACCCTGTCATAGGAGTAAAGCAAAGAAGCAAAATCAACTTAGGGGGTTCTGGTAAAGGAAGCAACATCAAGGAGTTAATACATACTATAAGAAATTGACACCAGGCAACGAAATCAACTAATCATACCGCATCAGGTAATCTAAAGCTAGCCATACATACCTGTCAACACCTTTTTCCAAGAATCCAAGAATCAAATATTAAGCCAACTCAAAATATTTTCCCACAAAGTGCAGGCTGATTAGAAGGTCGAGCAATGTCCAAGGTTTTGAGATTTACTATTTTCTAGCCGCACATTTTGAGCTACTTCAATAACTCGATAGCACCTGCTACTTTCACCTTAAACTAAAAGAGCAAATCCAAATACTAACCGGATGAATTCAGGTGAAGCCTTGGTGGTAAATCTGACGAGACACCTTTACTCCTAGCTTTTAATGTCTATTGCTACAATCCGGACCTTAATTGGTTGGCTGAAACCACCACAATCCAGATCTTATGGGTCCAATCCTTTCCATTGGTCTAAAAATCCCTGCCCCTGGATGTAGGCCACTCAAATCTGGCCCAAGCAAAATATGAATTGTTGCTGACATAAAATGCTAATAGTATGCGAAGCTACCTTTCATTTCCACTAAATGAACGCCATCTGGAAATTTGCGTTATTTACCTATTAAAAGGAGAATCAATCCTAAACTTTTTCCTGAGAAGAAAATCAAATGTGTCATGATAACTATTTTTTGTAAGCTAAGGTGTGAAGTAGTTAAGAAAACATCAACTTGAAGTTGTTTATCCAATCAAAATTTTGGGCTGTATCCTAAAGACTTCCACTCCGGATTTTCAATGCAATCTACTTGATGTTTGAAGGAAGGAAATTGTGACATTGCAGTTAGATATATTAGTAGCCAATTCAAGGATTCGGCTTATAACAGAGTTTCTTCTGCTTTTAAGATGGAGATCAGCTTATCCTACAATCAATTTGAAAGTACCTGCTACAAGGAAGCACTTTTATTGTCTTTGGTCACTTCTTTTGGTGCATCTTCCCTTCTTAGTCTAGTTTCTCCTTTGTCTTGCTGGCAGGACTCTTATCCTTCCCTATTTATTACTTACTTTTTGGGAGTCACAGAGAGGTATAGGGCAGATCAGGAGTACGTAGGGGACCTTAGGGTCTTCTTGTGCTTGGCTTTTCTTTTGTTCAGGCATTATGCATGTTACAAACATATATATCCAACATCAAGTACAATAGCTCACCTCAATTCTTCATCCAAATATGTAATTTCTAGAGCGCCTAGAGCGCTATCCGGAGCTTTAACAGGTATCTGTATAACGGTAGCAATCATACAAGTTGAGTTAGTTTTTTGTCAATGGTCTCAGGAAAAGGTGCAGAAATATCAGGGGCTACTAAAGCGAGTATGCGACAGAAATTTCTTTTCCATATCATCCCAGAAGTACTCACCAGGCCTACAATTTTGAAGTAATCAAATTTTACGCCCACCTTTTTTGCATTCAGAGGTGTTAGATCTGCTGTTACCTACAGGAATAAAAGTAAAAAATGTTATAGTTCAACAAGTCATCACTGCTTGGAGATGCAACATCTCACAAAGCAAAGCAAAATTTAAAATACATTTCTTCGGCAACATTTATATAAAAGAATTCTCATACGAGAATTTTGACCCAACGGGATTTTACATCAGTGGACCTAAGATAACATGCACTAACATAGGAGGGAACTATACATAGCGGGAAGACTTGGACCCAAGGCCTAGTTACCCAAGCTATAATAGAATGTCAAATCACCAATTTCTCCAAGATGTAATCAACATTATATTATACATCATTCTTTAACCTCTACCATATTAATTTGATGACTACTGCACAAGATGAACTAGAGCTGGTTAGTCTTAAGCCATAAGGGTGACATGCCCTGGCCCTCATGCATATCTCATGTGGTCAGCCGGCTACAGCAACAGAAACGTAGAAACCCCCCAAAAATACCAACCAAAAACCACAGCAGTTAGAGCTAATTATAAAGAACACAAATAAAGGAAGAAGCCTGTCTGTGAGGATTAAGTCATTTACCTGACTGAAGAATGGCCAAGATTCCATATTCTGAGCCCTAAGTGTATCAGCATTGATTGCTTGGTAGTTTGTTCTTGATCTCAATACTTTAGGTCGCTGTTCACGTCATTATTATGGGAGTTAAATAATGCATTATTAACATCATTAAATAAAATCAATTGCATATGCTCATCCTGAGTGCTAGATTCCAACTAAGCACTAAAGTTCAGAGAGAAGTAATAAGCAACACCTAGAGGTCCAAGAATTTGCTATGTTCTTGGGAATTTAGATATCATTAGGCAACTAGGATGAGCGAACATGTAAACAAATCAAGGAAATCGGAATGCTTCAATAGAATAGAAATGCTTTGAGGAAAGGAGAAGAGAGACCAAAAATTAAAAAGCTGATAAGCAAGCTTTGTGAGAATTTAGAACTGCCCACTCTTGCCTTAAAGCATGGATATGTTTGCTCTCAAAATCTTGTCCTGCTTGGGAACCAAAAATTAAAATTTGACGCAATTCACTTGGATTCTGAATAACTTGGATCCTGAGCCATTGTGCTTTTTTTGTCCTGTTTTTTTAATGTTCATTTAAAATTTGTCTCCAGATTATATAATAGACACAATATGCAACAAAATATCGGTCATCGTATACACTCTAAAAGCTCAAAGCTACAACTACGAGGAAGCAAATTTGAGTCTAAGAGCTAGCCAGTTTTTAAAAATTGGTTCCAAAGGCTAGTGTTCAGGCAATTCAACCCTCCTACCAACATTGCTACCAGGAATGAACTAGTTTTGTCCTTTATGCGAGGTCTAAAGTACAATGTCAACATTGAAGCTAATTGCCAAAATTAACGTATATCACTCCATTGCTCCTATAATCAGGTCCGTCTTTGAAAGACAAACATTACAGGGGCGATTTTATCCTTTGCCAATACTGTAAGGACTTAGGTGAGTGATTCCATATATCAACTTCAATTCTTTTCTGATTTTTATACTAGAGTAGACCTCGACAATCGACATCATGTGGCATGCAGTAAACTATATTAGTATTTGTTACCTGCGTCTGCAAAATGGACTTCGAAGTTGTGTATATAAGTTCCCATTTTCCATCCAGCAAGTTAGATTTGAGTGGCTCTTTTGTCGGATTGACTGCTTCAAGTTTACGAGCAATCTAATCAAGAATAAGTTCCAAGAAAAGAGAAGCCAATAAAGATCAAGTAATACTAATCACTCTAATCTATCAGCTTTTGTGCTCCTACAAAATATGATTATTCTGATTATCAACGATGACTATTCTGAACTTTAAATGTGCTACAGAATTTAGCGGCTAAAGGTAGCATGTTATAAATGCTGGATTGCTGAGAACACCATAGACAACTCTCTGCTCCTTTTATGATTATTTTCAATAGGAACCGTTACTCTTACATAAGGTGCAATCCGGTTCTCGAGGTTCCCTTGTGAAAATAGAACATATACATTCTGGAAAGTTTGGTTTAAAAACCATAACGTCTGCTAATAATATTTGATAAATTTGTCGAGGCATGAACTGCTAAAGTGCATAACATTCTGAAATTCCAGATTACATAACATCTTTTTTTCGTTATGTTATATGTTGTTTCTGGAGAGGCATATGACTAGTAGTATGGCACGTATCCAGCAGCCGATTTTCATAGTCCTTTGGAGTCCTTTGTCAAAAGAACATTATTACCACTTTCCTCATCAACAAGCAAGTCCCATGTCCATCATAAAAGATATTTTAAACTTTTCTTAATATATTTTACCTTCTGCAAGCTCTACAATTACGAAAACATTGTGTTGTATGTTGCGCTTTTATAAAATAGTTATGGTTGATATATCTGCGAGCACTGCAATCATGAAACATTGTCCTATATGCCGCGCCTTTGAACTATTACAATACTCAAAGTGACTAGACAAAGAGAAACAACTTGATTTTGCACCAAGCAGGCGCTAAAGATTGTTACAGATATGAAGGAAACAAGTCTTTTTTTCCCGAGAGATATTAGAGAAATTCACCCCTTAGTCACGACCAAGAACCATAACTGTGATCCTAGTATTCACAAAAGATAAGCACCAACAACCGCATCTCTGACTTATGATCACGGTATCAAAAGGCTTAATCCCAAAACGATGGAAAACAATAAGCAGGTGATAGCTACGTTATAAATAAGAACGTTGCAACATCCTAAATATTTTAGTTACCTGGACATGGTGTATAAGTGATAAAAAAAGGGTCCTTGGCAAAGGTTAGTTGGCCCACTGCACTTTAGGGTGCTTGCCTAAGGTCTATCCAAGGGGCGGAACCTATGTCTTAATCAGTGGCAGGGGGGAATACGTCCGAGCAGTCCTCAGAATTGACACTAAATTGTTTTTTCTGTTTTTTTTTTTTGTTTTTGCACGGAATTCAACACTCTTTATGATTATTAACAAGCATTTGAATCCTAAATTTTGCAATCTCATTTAATATATTTCCAAACATTCCTTTTATGGCCAATATCATCTTTGAACTTTGACTTTTGGACTTTTTTGCCGGTTTTGATCCTAGGTGTCAATTCGTGGAATTGTTATATAGAAATTCAGAACCTAAACCGTAAGTAAGAATGTATTATCTCTTTAAGTGCTAGTCAAACTATTTGATTTCCTAAATCCCTCCTAATTTGTTCCCCTTATCTTTAATTTAAGCGTTAGGTACCAAATATCTAATCAGTCTAAGGACGAGCCCCTAAAATCAATCCAGATATCTCTACGTATATTCAATCGCTATCATTAATTTTTTTCCAAAATTTTGAGAGTTTTTAGAAAAATTATATGCCTAATAAAGTCTCCTATGATATAGTTTGAAAACGATTCTTATCATATTATAATTTCTCGTCCTAAAAATTACTTGCCTATAATCCTATTACTGTTTTGTCCCTGTTACTTTTCTCAATAGTGGAACAGAGTGAAATATGCCGATTGCTATAATGATAAAGATAAAAGCAAATCTAACTTTTTATGAAGCCATTGAAATTGTGGGCATGGCTGGTCTACATGGTGTAATCCAAAAAAAAGTTATGGTTTACGGTGGGTCTGGATATGCATTGATCAGGGGTGGCATTTCTATAATAGGCTTTTAGAAGCAATAATAGGCCACGGGACAGTTTATGCTGCAGTCAGGTAAAGGGTGGCTGAAGGGGTTTATGATTTTGGTGATTAATGGCAAGTGGAAAAACGAAGTTGCAACCATTTTTACTATTAATCGGAAAACATTTCAGGCCATTACTTTTTGTATCTGAAAGACTACGCTACTTCTTTCACTGCTTCCATTCTGGTTTCTCGGTTTATCCCTTGGAATTATGTTTGTTTCTTCTGATTGACATTAATGATTTACTTCATGCGAAAAATTTTCAAATCGGTCCTGATTTTCTTTTTCTCAGCATAACAGAAGTCATTTCTACTACACACTGGAGGAATATCCAAAAAAAAAGTGAATGATGAATATCATAATATCATGATGTGTCAAAAGAAACAATTGGATTAATAATTTTTCTGAACAGATGGGTAGTTTTGAAGACTTTTGCACATATGTGCAATTTTATATTACTTAAAAACTTTGGCACATTTGTGCAATTTTCTATTCATGTGCTGGAGTTGGACCGTATGTGATTCCTTGCTGTATGGGTTCACTGTCAATTAACCAAAGTTTCAAATAAATCTGAAGTGTTTTGATGTTTGTTTACAGGTTTCTCTATACGATCAACAATATCATTTTTTCCAATACATTAGCTGGAACCATTAATAAATGTTTGTTGCTTTTACTGAATGGTGGAGCCTTGCCCGTAGTCGTCCCGGATGGTGCTTTCAGTTTCCAACTTTTGTAACAGATGAGCTTTATATTGTTGTTTGCTCATAATGAGTGGACTTTTGCGCCCAATATTGTCTTAATCTTTTCCTTTAAGGATTCTAGTTCGGTCAATATAAAATCCCAGTGCGTAGCACGGGTTAATACTAATTGCTAAGTATTTGAAACGGATGGTAGTGAGAACCGGATGAGGATATAAGATTCAACCAAGATTTGGATTCCATTACCAAAACACCGTCACCGGCCAAACCAGTACAGTATAAGATTCAACCTTTTGAGTCTTAATATAAAACATAATGGTAATATTGGAAGATATACAGTCACCATCGTGGAAATTCTAGGATTCCAATCGGAAATATCATCAATAAACCATGCAACAGAGCAACAAAAGTGCAAAGGTAAAGTAAACGAGATATAGAAGGCAAAACCTGATCAACTCTTTGTTGGTCTTGAGGAGTGGCGTCAGCACCGCGGTCGAGCGGAGCAATGGCCTCAAGGAGCTCATCTTTGATGGGCTTGGCATCTTTGGGCTTGTTCAAGAAAGCGGGAAAGAAAGAGACGTTGGTTCTCCATTTGTTGGGAGGGGCTGATCTGGTGGTGGTTGAGAGGTGGTGGGGGTTGTTGGTGGTGGGTTTGGTCGGGAAAGAGAAGGTGGGGAGAGAAGAGAGACAGTCGGGGAGCTTGGGAAGTGGGTGTGTGGAGGACTGAGTGGCGGTGGTGAGGACTGTTGAAGGAGAGGATAAGGCCATGAGAGCGGTGGATTTGGAGTTGGGTGGTGTTTGTGAGACATGGGAAAGGGGGCAGTTAATTCGGATGACTTTGGCAGTTAAATCTCACTTTGATTTGTGGGTGTGCACTGTTTGTTGGCAGACTATCGAGCAATGGCAGATGGATGGGCCACTCCAAGAATTGATCAGTTAATCGAGTTGGATATGGGCGAGCCTAAAGTCCAATGAAAATGATTTTTTAAAAAATCTCGTTGTGCGTGCGTCCAACGAATGTAGACACCGAACAAATATTGTAGTGTGGATCATAAAATACATAGAACTTAGTGGCACCCAATACCGATGTGATTAGAGTTTTTAAATGAACCAACATCATGACTCCTAGAACGAGCAGTTTAATTTTATTTTTTTTTACAAAAATAAGTGGGTGTTTGATAACTCAATTTTTTTTTTTGAGTTTTTTATTTTTGTGGTGGTTGCGGTGGTGGGGCGTGGCGGTAGCTGACGGTGGTGATGGCCGGAGGTTGCCACCGGCGATGGTCACAGGCCGCCGGCAGTCTTCGCGGTGCCCACCTGAGGTGGTTGCTGGCCGGCGGTGGTCGCCAGAGGTGGCTGCTGGCAGCGGGCAGTGGCTGCTAACGGTGGCAGGATGGTGGTGATAGTGGTCTAAAAAAAAAAACCAATGCTGAAAAAAAAGACCGTTTTTTAGTTTTTAAAAACTGAAGGGAAAAAAATTATTACCAAACGCACTTATTTTTTTCAATTTTTAAAACTGAAAAAAAAAAAAAAAAAACCCTGTCAAACGGGGCCTTACTCCACCATTTCCTGTGCTTTCAAGGCAACCATGAGCCAGCAAGTGAGTGACTCAAGGGAAGTAGAGACAAACTTGAAAGCATTGAATAGACCGTGTGCTCTATTCGTGAGTGAGAGGCCGTATTTAAGAACTCATTATGATGCCCCCGATTATACGAAATCATACTGGACATGCATATTACGGCAAATTGAACTATTGGTGTGCATGCACACCATGTGTCAAGGTGAAAAACGTCTTGGATTTGACATGCTCATTAGACACAGAGTAGCGTACACATGCTTAGTGGCAGCATGTAGGGCTTTAAAAAGCATAGGTTAGCAAGTATCCCAATTAGTATGATGCTAAGGTTGGCTAAGCTATTCTTCATGATGGCTAGCGAAGCAAGGCTTAAACTCAAGTTGGACAAGGGGGCACATTGCTTTGCAGAATAGGTACAATGTTGGGCACGCTAGCACGTCGTTGCGCTGCGTTGGCACATTTCTTTGGGCACGTTCTTAATAGTTTGGCATATGTCTACTGCATAGAAACACGGTAGAGAGAGAGAGAGAGAGAGAGACCATATGTACAGAGTGTTGGATGTACACGCTAAGCACAACGAACGACATGTTACTACACTAAGTTTGAAGTACTGAGTCTGAAGTGTTTGTAGCATCAGGTGCTGTGAGCACGCATTTGAGTATTCTTGACAAGATCAATGTGAGTAGTCACTTGAGACCGTATTAATATGTCACTATTCATTTAAGATCATCAGTATACTTGGGCATGGTTTTTTATGTAAGGCTGGTATCAGTGTACTTCTAGATAAAATAGTATTAGCCTTGCACAAGAGATGGCAATTCATGACACGGTGCGCAAGTAGGTTGTGAGTGTCATGAAGTCTCACGGTCGTTCCGCTGCGGCACTAAAAATGTGTGGCCCGTGAATGTTAGCTGCTTCAATCTTTTAACCTCGTCATGCATCCACATTGACTGCTACCCTTAGCGATTTAGCGATACAGATGGCGGGCTACAAAAATCTCATCG